>PVIY010012296.1:0-62472 GCA_004026745.1 Myrmecophaga tridactyla | reverse complement strand
TTTCTCTTAAATTTTCTATTCTAAAAATTCTTCACTATTCATTTTTTAAAAATTCTTAGCTTTGAAATAGATTTCAGGTTTGAATATTTTGCTCTATTATAAAAATTATTTAGCAATAGCACACGCATTGTCTTCTAACATATATTTTCTGACAAAAAAAGTGTTCCATTATTCTGAACTTTTATTCCTTTGAATGTAATTTGTCATTTTTCTTTCCACTCAACATTGTTTCTCAACAATTTATCTTTGCCCTATTTGTTTGCTTTATTTTGCTTATTTTGGGTGTGACTGCTTTTCTAAGAGTTCTGCCTATTTTCTCTTCAGGTATTTTCTTTGACTTATTATTTCTTCATCTTTTTTATTTGAAGTGCATGCATGTTTTATCATTTGGTGTTGTCCCACAACTCTTAGAGGCTGTAGTCTATTCTTTTATGTTGTTTATTTGGTTTATTTTTATAACTCTTTCTTTTCAATTCACCTTTATCTGAATATTTTATATTGGACTATCTTCAAATTGTTTCCTCATTTGTGCCATTTAATCCCAGCCTATAGTTTCCATTTCTCTGTTGAAATTACGTATTTGTTCATGTATGCTGTCCCTCGTTTTCACTGTGCCTTTAAAAATATTCTTTTAAAGACTCTGATGGTTTTGTATGATTTTTCATGTTTTGTATTGTTGTTTGCTTTATCCCTTGATAAAGATTTTCTTCCTTACTTTTTTTGATGCATTTCATACTGTTTTGAATAAATGATGAACACCACATGTAGAACAGTTTAAAATTTCCTATTTAATCCTGGAATGCTTCCTCTGCTTGACCATCTGCATGGAAAAATGGTCAATCTAAGTCAGGAGTTCACCTTGATGTACACTTTGTTTATGACTAACTATTGCTATCATCAGTGTTTGTCATAATTCCAATTTTTACCTTAAAGAGTTCTACCTTATACAGTTTGAGCTGAGGTCAGAAAGGTGTTTCTCTCATGCTTGCTTTACACCCTCAGTTTTCAACCAACCTTGCACATCTGCATTTCCACATGGGTCTGACTCCATGCTCTTTCCCCTCCCTGATATGATAACCTTCCATTATTTATGACTCAATTCTGAGCTTATGCTGGGGCTGTGTGTCATGGTTTCAATTGTCTGGGTTGTTGCATAAATCACCCAAAGACAGCCTCTGTATATTGATCCTGTGCATTTTTTATTTCTTTATGGCACCTTAGGTTCATTAGAAAAATGTCCGCCAGCCCCCAAATCAAATTCTTATACATCCAGTTTAAAAAAAAAAATACCCCAAGTAAACAGCTTTTAGCTAATTAGTTTACCTGCTTGAATCTCCTGCAAAATTGTGCCCAACATCTTCTAGCCATAGATAAGAAAAAAAAAATTGCAGTTATAAGTCTCAAAGACCTTTAAAAATTCTCTCATCCAGAGATTCCTCAGCAGGCTGACTCAGTGTCATTGCCTAGATATATAGGCCTGCCCCTTATCCACTTTACCTATCAGGGGGTTTACCTTTCCTTGCTTTCCCTTATGGTGCCTCCTTTACTTTGGAATGTCTCCTGCTATGAGAGACTTCCCCTCTCATACAAGCCTGTTAAAGCATCTACCTTATACATATCTTATGTGCTTCTGTCATTTAATGGTCAAGTCTCTTTCTTGATCAGTTGAAATCCTCAAACTTAAAGCCACTACCCAGTTCCTGCCCAATTCTTATGCAGTCTTGGTGTTCCTGCCTTGGGGATTAGGATTTCTTCATGTCTCACAGACTGCCTTACATAAAAGATTATAATTAGAATGGAATTTCTTGTCCCCTTCTGCATTACTCAGTGTTCTCCAGAGAAACAGTTCTGATATTATTTATATATGTGAATTTTATGAAACTTATTACAGGAATTAATTCACACTGTAACTGAGGAGTTAAGGTTTTATAAATGATTATGACTACTGAATCACTGTATAAATATTCCTTTTTTCTTTCTGGTGTATTAGAGTAGACAGAGATGAAACACCTGAAATCTCTAAACAATGATCCAGGTGTACTGATCCCTGAAAATGATTGTAAAAGCCCTTATCTTGTGACGTTTTTTCACCTTTGAAATTTGTTAGGGTATGTGAGTAAGCCATTAGTTGGTTCCAGCCCCAGTTTCACTCCTTTACATTTGTATGTCCTTTCTACTTATACTTGCTATTGAAATGATAACTCTGTCTTCCTTCTACTTAGACATGCTATTTGAAATTGTAATGACTTTATGTCCCCTTGTTAGAATCCATAAAAACTTTGAACCCCCTAGACTCTAGTAGACAAATTTTTGGACATCTGCATTTTTGCTTTACACCTAGCAATAAACTCTCTCTTTGAAACCTGGGTGTCTCAGGTTGGTCATTTCAGCACACTGGACAGAAAAGAATTCACCACCTTTGTTCAGTTTGCACATGACTATGTGGATTGGCAAGTCTAAATAATGGAGCACAAGTCACAAGCTGGAAACTGATGAAAGTTTTCATGAATTCACCAGGAGAAGCCAGCAGGCTGAAGTAGAAATAAAAATGTTTCTTTCTGGTGAAATCATCAGTTCTCTCTCTAAGGCCTTCAAATGATTAAATGAGATTTCTCTCATTGCTGAGGACAATGTCCTTTGTTCACTGTAGATGTAATCAGTCATAGGTACAATCAACTGACTAGTGATTTAAATCTAAGAAATGCCCTCACAATATCAATCGGGCTATTGCTTTCTTACCAAACAGCTGGGCACCATAGCACAGCCAAGTTGACACATGAATGTAACAATCAAACCCCCTCATTGATATCTTATCTCACTGTGATATTGACGTAGGATCCTGTGCCAATGAAGTTTTCTGACCTTCCCAAGTGATAGTGACCCCACAAGTTTGCCTGTGCCCAGTTTGTCACAATATTTACTGCCTTCTTCCACCAACTTAAAAGTTTTGATTTGAAAGAGAGTAGGGGATATGGTGATCTTTTGCCTCTTCACATTCCAAAACATCACCATTCACCTCATATTTTTTTCAGCACTAAGCCGAAGTCTCTCTGACTCCCTCCTCTACTTCTTTCATGTGAGCTTGGGTAAGGGTCAATGAAAAAGATTTGGACAGCAGCAACTTCCCTTGTGTCTAGGTCCACTAACAATTCCAGGTTGATATGATCTTTTGTTTTTCATAAAAGTCCCTGTTTGGGAACTAGTACCTCTTTCTGGTATTGTAACAGAGAAATCAGGATTTAAGGGATGATTTTGATTACTGAATCATTATATAAATTTTCCTTGTTGTTTTCTGGCATATCAGAGTAGACAGGGAAATACCTGAAATCTCTGAATTGTAATCCAGCTGCCTTGATCTCTGATAATGGTTGGATAGTCTTTATCTTCTGCTCCTGTGATTGTAAAAACTTTGTGACTAACCTTCATCTGTACCTAGTTATCCAGTTTTTCAACTTTAAAGTCTTGTAATCACTAAAGAATCCCTTAATGTTTGTTAATGAATGGTCTTGGGTCCATCTGGAACTAAAAAACCCCAAGTCTGAAATTATCTTGATGACTGAGACTGGATCTAACCAATGTGAGCCCTCCTGACATGGGCAGTATCTTAGATGTTAACCTACAAATCACCAAACTCGTTCCACCGTTTTCTTTCATTCATTCCGGGGCTAAGCATGTAATCAATCTGTGCATGCTCAATAATCAGAACACCTCCAATTACATCATCTGGAGTCATGATGCTCATTATCCTAAACCTTGCCCATGTTTTTTCTAATAAAACTACTCAAATTACTGCAATTTGGGGGACAGATTTTGGGCTGCTAGGCCATCTGCTCTCCAACTGTGTGCACAGGAATAAAATTTTTCTCTCTTTGAAATTCAGGTGTCTCAGGAATTGGTTATTGAGTGATTGGTTATTGAGTGCATCTGGCTTTTGTCCCATAACAGTATGTACTTTCAAAAGGAAAACAGCTTGTGTCAGTTTCCTCTTGGATAAAAAGGTGCTTTATCCTTTTTGGAGTTCAGGTTACTTGGTAGTCGTGACTTCTGCTGATTTCAGGAATCCAGATTTACTTTGTGTGCTGGTTTGAGTCTATTATGTAACCCAGAAAAGCCACGTCCTTTAATCCTCATTCAATATTGCTGAGTGTTTTTTATTGTTTCCATGGAGATATGATTTACCCAATTGTGGGTCATAACTTCTGATTAGATGGTTTCCATGGAGATGTGTTTCCACCTGTTCAAGGTGGGGTTGCCCTTTAAGAGGGAACCGTTCTCGAAAATGCTTTAGAGCCACCAGGACCAACAGAGCCAACAGAACAGGCAGAACCAACAGAACAGACAAAACCCTGGGAAAGGTGTTGAAGAAGCCTGGAGAGAAATTTAGAGCACATCACCATGTGGCTTTCCACTTGAGAGAGAAATCTGGATCATCATCAGCCTTCTTGAACCAAGTTATCTTTCCCTGGATGCCTTAATTTGGAAATTTCTATAGTCTTGCCTTAATTTGGATATTTTCATGGCCTTAGAACTGTAAATTTGGAACTTATTAAATTCCCCTCTTTAAAGCCATTCCCTTTCTGGTATATCGCATTTCAACAGTTTTCAAACGAGAGCACTTGGCCTGTTTTGGTCTCTGATGAAACAAAGTTATAATTTTATAATTTACTTGGTTTCTTCTTTATTAGAATTAGGGCAATTTTCTTTGAAGCTCTTTGCATCAAGAAATCTAGAAATCGTTCTTTATTTCTTTTTCACCTACCATTTTGATTCCATTGCAGAGTCCTTTAATTTTTTTCTCTTAGAGACCTTGGGAATAACATAATCAAGACTAATTGTATTTTTTTTTCTTTTTGGCATGGGCTGGCACCAGGAATCGAACCCAGGACCCTGGCATGGGAGACAAGAATTCTGCCACTGAGCAACTGTTGCACTGCCCAAGAATAATTGTATGTTAAAAATCATAATTCCTATGTATTTTCATCATTGTCCTAATTACAAACTAGAGAAAACTATCAATATATGACTCTGAACTAGTGCATTTGCCTTCCAGTTGATATCTCTGTATCCATTTCTACCCATTTTTAATTCTTAACAAAGCACCCAGGTAATTTTTTTAGAAAAACTGATTAAAATTTTCCAAAATTCCTTCCCAAAATCTTTTGTTTTCCCAAATTTCTAAAATAATAAACAAAAACTTTTAAGTTTTGTGCTATTTACTTTTCCATCAGTGTTGTGAGAGATAACTCTTGCACATGCTGTCTCTGGCCATCTCCCTACACTTCTATCACATATTGTTTCTTCTTAATTCATTATCTTCATACAGGATGTTCTTTCAGTCTAGATGACTCTTTTTGATTACTTACTTGGTTTCAATCTGCTTATCTTTCAAATCAATCTCCATTTCCTCAAGTAAATGTTCTTTTCCGTCCAAACTAAGTCAATTTCTCAGGTATAGATTTTCATAGCTTTCTTTATCCCTTCATCATATATCTCATAATAATAACAATTAAATAACAGTTAATTACCTAACTCCAGGTCTAGTTGGCTAATGCCCAAAATGTATGTCTATGATGTATGTTATAGCATATACATTGCTTAGTATAGTGTGGAGAACAGAATAAAGTTGCAATAAAAATGTAAGGAAAATTGGTACTTTACAGATAGTGTATCTAATAATAAGAAACACAAAAAAAATATTCTGAACTAGCCAAACTTCTACTAATATGATATTCTTAGAGGCATAAATTGGGCACCATACTAGAGGATAGTAAAATAGTGTCATTGGGGAAGAAATATAATATGCTTGAAAAATCTCTTAACTGGATGTAAATAATAGCCATGATGGTATTAAATATTACTCATCAAATAGGGCTCTTTAAAATATAAAATAACAAAATATATTATATAATATAAAATAAATTTACAAACAATATTATATATGATAAAAGTAGGGAAGATTTTTATCACTTAACATGAGAGGATATTAACATTGTAGGGATTTGGTTTTTGGTCTTAAATCCCATACAATTTGGTTCACAGTTAAGACATGAATAAATGAATAATTATACATCTATAGGATAAGATTTGCAGTTAAATAAGGTGATAATTATAGAAGGAAGTCAACTAAGGGCCACACAATTAATGAAAATTTCACAGAAAAGATGAGATATATGTTCTCAATTGAACTTTAGGAACTTTTAGTTAGGCCAACATATTATAAGGAAAACATAGGAAAATCATTTAGAAATCTTAAAAGCTGAATTGTTAACATTTTCTTCAACTTATCTTTTCTAAATTCATTTTTTCTTATAGAAGAACAGGTTTTTCAACTTCCTCCATGATGCTGAAGTATTATTACTAAATTATTAGCTATTGGTGGCCAGGGGCACCAAAATACTTATGAGGCATTTTCCATAGTCATACTGCACAGGAATTTTGGTATATGGTTACTTGGGCTTGAATGTTAAATCCCGCATCTGTTACTTTCTAAAAATTCTTAACCTAGTCTTGCTTCAACTTTCTCAACCATTAAGTAGTGATGATAATAATAAATTTCCATAAAATATTTGTGAACACTACTTGAGGTAATTGGTATTTAATTTCTTAATGTTTCTAATATTAAAGCATGGCAAAAATAACTATCATTTTTTAAATTTGAAATTTTTCTTTTATCAGATTGTAACTATGCACCCTTGATGAGAGCAAGGGAAAAGAACATTCCAGCCTGAGAGAGAGAATTTGGATTTTGAAGATGCCTAAAAATAGATTCTAAGAGGTATTTGAAGATGAAGTTAGGACCTCTCATGTCCAGTTGGAAGTTGAACAGACAGTACATGATAAAGTTGTAGTAAGTATAGAAAATGAATGCAAATTGCTTAATATACTCAATATTTATTTATTTTGATGTTTTCTATATGCAAAGCCAAGTCAAAGAGCTCAACTATCAAAATAACAGTAGAAACAAAAAGTAGTCATTTCCAGTAACAAGTACACTAGAATGTTTTCTATGCTTAGTTGCTAGAACACATATTGGAAGTTAGGGTTTTAAGGTCTTAGAGGACAAACCATTAATACCTCCTGAAATCGTGACTGTACAGTGCATTAACCCGACTTGTGAGCATGCTTATACAAATGTCATTTTTAAAACCACAAGTAATGCCTCCTTCAGTTTGCAAGAGGAAAGTAGGTGATGATGCCATTCTAGTCTATTCTTCTCACCTTCAGAGAGCAAGTCTTTGATGCTTGGCAACAATACATTCCTGTCCTCTAAGCAAATCTGTTTGGGTGACTATCACCTCAGGACTGAGTAATATGAGGTGACTTTTTAGATGCAAAGTATCACAGACATTACAATTTGTCAGTTAAGTACAATACAATAATACATGATCCTCCCTCTTTCTGTAATCATATTTTTATTTCTATTTTATACTGTATCAAAGCAACTGATCATTTTATTTTATAATATATCAGAGTAAGCCTATTGTTTATAAGCTGTGCTCATGACTTTCTTTTCAATCTTACACCCCATTCCTACACATTTGATTAGAACATTTCAGCCTGGCTGTTTGCACAGAGTAGAGGTGGACAAAGGAAAGCAGAAAATTCCAGAGAGCGATAACCGACCAGTACATGGGAATGATGCACTATGGGAAAATCAGTTATGCCAGTCTTACTGGAGGACACTGCAAATGTGAGGAAGGGTAGGATAAGAGAGTTGTAAAAGTGTGGGTGGAGTAGATAGGAGACTTAAGTTTAGCTTAGTAGCCTAGGAAACATCATGAAATAAAATCTTGTATACTACCTCCCTTACTGAACTGTGAATACCTAGGAGAAATGCAAGTAAAAGAGGAAGAGGGAGGAAAAGAGCTGGTGAGCAAAGATGGGAGTGTAGTATCTGGGTGATGACAGATTAGAAACCAAAGTCCTTGGCCTGATCTCCCATGTAATGACTGTTAGTATTAGGAAGGGCATCTGTCTGCTCCAGTTCCAGGCACTAAGTGAAGAACACAATCAGAAGCCATCCCCCAGCCATCATCTATCCCCCACCTTTTCCCTTGCTTGTTTGCATGCAGGTTTTGGTGTCTTTCTATTTCACAAGAGACTGCATGCAGCCAGGGGAGATGTTAAATCTCTTGAGTCCCAGTTGCTTTCTAGGGCACAAAAGTTGCTCATTATCAGATCCCCTGCCACTGGGGTATATCAAAGCTCATCACTCAGTCAGTAAAGGCATCCCTCATCTCCAGTATGAAGAGAGGCATGCAGAGCTGCTATCCATCCACCTTCACCTGATCAGTTGGCTTCCCTGGGTGGCCAGCCAAGGTGGGATCTCTTCCCCTATTGTTTTGGACCCACCAGATTATGCAAGAAATAAAGTAGCCAGTTGCTGGGAGTTTCTCTTGTGCCTGAGCCTGTGTTCCCACAACATATAGCAACTTGTTCCACGTTTTGGTAGACTGCCTTTTTGTTCTCACCACACTTCCACCACCTCTAAACAATGACAGTGATAAAATATTTCTCACTGTAGGAAAGATCTAGAGACTTGTCACCCTACTTCTCAGAGCACATATGTTCTATGTAAGAATTCATCAACCTCTAACCTTCTTATTTCAGGCTTACATCATTTCAAAATTCATCCCATGTGGACTTGAATTCTCCATCATTGTCATCCAAAACCAGTGAAATTTGAGCTTCTCCAGCTCAACCTCACTGTGTATCTGGCATTGAAAAGACCTAGTCATCATCTTTTCAAATAGCAAATCATGTAGGACGTTCCAACTACAGCTGTAGTGGGGGCAATAGAAGTGACCTGGCTTCAAGGCCACATGGAGAGCAAAGGACTTCGCTATTACTGCTCTACATGAAATGTGTGGATCAGGGATGCCATGAATTAATCTGGTAAATCCACCAACAGGGGGTTTCTAATTTTAGTTCTCTTGTGAAGATGATTGTTATATACTCTAAGCAAGCAGTTGATATAAATTTTTCAATGAAAGTAACAAATTAAATATGAATGAACATTTTAAATGAGATCGATTGATAATCAATGCTTCTGGTGAAGTGACAAATTTGAAATATACTGTAGGGCTCCAATACCTATCACTTATAATATACACAATAGTAATAGGCCATTATTTACAGGACAGCAAATATGTATATAACCTTCATTCCAAAATGTGTGTTCAGTCTTCTACCTTTAAACTATGTGTCATATTCTTGGTATACAATGACAAAGGATTTAGGCAATTTTATGAGTAGATATCAGAACAGACTGCAACCATTATGATTATTGTGTGGAGAACAGGAAAAATAAAGTGAACAATATTTGTAAAATGAATACTTAAGCACTCTTTTTTTTGTGGGTGGGGTCTATGAGATCATACAATGAATACACTGAATTCCTTCCCTTAAAAGCTTAGGATAGAAGAAAAAGAGAAAAAGAATGCACCGTGTCATGGTTAGGGACACGTGTCAACTTGGGCAAGTTGTGGTACCTGTTTATCTGATTGGGCAAGCGCTGGCCTGTCTGTTGCAATGAGGACATTTCATAGGATTAGGTCATGATCACGTCAACTGCATCCACAGCTGATTCCATCTGTAATCAGCCAAAGGGGAGTGTCTTCTGCAATTAATGATGCTAAATCTAATCATGGGAAGCCTTTTAAGGAGGACTCAGAGGAGGCAGGTTCCATTCCTGCTTTGGCTGGTGAGCCTCTCCTGTGGAGTTCATCCAGACCCTCCATCGGAGTCGTCAGCTTCGCAGCCTGCCCTGTGGATTTTGGACTCTGCGTTCCTGCGGTCACGTGAGACACTTTTATAAATTTTATATTTGCGAGTGTTCCCTGTTGATTCTGTTTCTCTAGAGAACCCTAATACACACCCATAATACAATTTTTCTTGTGTAACTTAATATGCATTTTAATAAGCAATTATAAGCAAGAATATTGAGGAAGAAAACAGAAATATCTATGCTAGTTAAGGATAGGGTGAGTATAAAAAATGATTTCCTGTAAGTTGAAATTTTTGACATTTTTAAAATATATTTTATTTATGCTAGGTAAAAATGGAGAAGGCAAAATATTTTTGAAAGAAGTGATATTTTAGCTATATAAACAATTTATTAGATGTCAGATTAAAAGTTAGCAATTTAGCTTGAGTAAAGTAAGAAGTTTACATAGGAGGGCTGTGACAGAAAAATTAGAATGGGTTCAGGTTGAGGAGGTGTATAATATCCATAATAAAATTTTTGAAAATATATTCTAGAGAGCTAAATAATACCAAAATTTGAAATTTCAGTACATTGACCTGTAAGTGCATAGTTAGAAATGAAGTATGAGCAATTATGGAAAGAATTGATTCTTCAACTTCATTATTGATGAAAGTAGATACTTCTAATGTGTGAAGACAGCTCACATTTTTACATATTAAAGTTGAACAAGTCACATAACTAGGATATTGACAAAGACATTCTCAAATGTGCAAATATAGTTACATGACTCAGAAACCTCATTTATATGTATATTTTAATGTTGATATTTCATATTGATTATAGAATAATTTGGATAAGGGTTTTTAGATCACATGAAACATAGCAATTTAACCTATTCACTGCAGGTTAATTAAGGTGATTAACAAATTTGTAATAAGGCTCTACCACTATTATGTATTTAATTGTCGAAAGATATAGTCAGTTAGTTTATATTCTTGGGCATTTAGTCAGAATGCCTTCCTTCATCCATTCTAAATGTGCTGCAAACTGAGAAAAGCAGAAAAGAGATATCGATTTCTTAAAAAGAAGCTACTAATGGTGGTAGAATGTATGTATATTCTTTTATTAATTTGAATAAAAATTATAGAGCCAAATTTAAGTTACATTAGCTAGTGATAGTACCACAACAATTGTTAGTGTCTCACTTGCCTTGGATTTCATATTTTCCTTTTTAAACTCTTCCATTAGCATCACACCTGAACCACACTAATTAGTCTGTACAATTGTAGGTTTATATGTGAACATTTGAAAAGAGAAAGTTAACATTTTGAGATTCTGTTTAAATGATGGATTCTATAAATTTTATGAATATTGAATTTAATAACAAGATTTCTTAATGCAAATATTGGTGAAAATAGTTTTCATACTAAGAAAAATACAAAATACATAGAAATGATACAAGCATATTGACCACATTGTTTTCACTTAAGTTTTTACTTTGATTGCTATTTTTTAATTCAGAAAATAATATTTAACTTGCTATTCTTTTGATCTTCAAATAGAAAAGTGAGGAATTCAATAAAATATTTTGGTTGTGTACCAATGCTATATTTGTATCCATAGAAAATGATGTCTTATTAATGATGTATATTACTAATAATAAATATTGATATATCAGTAATTTATATATTATTTATATCCTAATACATTCTATTTTTCTATTATAGGTAAACTTAGTAAGATAATTGATAACATTAACTTGTGATTTCCTAGATATATATTTCAATAGATATTGTTAAATAAAAGTGTTTTGCTTGAGGATCTATTTCATGGAAATAATATCAAATTAGGACTTTAAAGAAGCTAATGAAAAACAATGTTACAAAATAATATATAATAATAGTCTAATATGTGTCGGGTGATGAAATGGATAAATCATTTGGAAAATTGTAGATCTCAAAATCCCAGGTCCAGTTTCTTTTAAGACACAATCTTTAATGATCTCCAGATAATTATTCAAACCTCTCATTTGCTGCTATAATCAATGTTTTCTAATCTGTTATATAAGTGTGTCAATAATCTACCATTGTTTATATTTTCTTCCTTGGAAAAGATCAAATGGGGGATCCCTGAGATGAGCTCATTAGTTTGTCATATTAGTTAATGCAATTTTAATTTCTATAGATTTAATTTTGTCTTATAAATATTCAATCCTGACTCTTAAAGGGAACCTCAAGAGAACAATAGTAAACAGTAAACAAAAAATGTATTCTAAACTATATTTTTCCTTGCCATAGAAGGAAAAAATATAATTTAGAACATATTTTAATATCTACTTGCTTCTGAAAGTTTAAAACACACTAAAATTAATTTGTATAAATTACGTTAATGCTATGTAGTATTTTCCTAAATTTTTAAAATATTATATCTAATTTGCTGGGAAATAGCAGATCCTTTTCTGAAATAATGATTGTAATATATGCACTAAAACTGGCAGCTTTATAATAAATGATTATTATTTCTGAATTTAGCCCAAGCAATATGTTCTGATATTTCTAAAAAGCACCAAAGGAAACTAACTCCAATTTTCCCAATAGTTTTCTTTAAAAAAAAAAAGCAGGAAGAAAATTCATTGAATACACATGAGAAGACCTGGGGGCATGCACAAAAAAGAAAGGTGAGTGGTAAGGCAATGTGGGGCTATATGCTTTTAAAGATTAGCTTTACTTACTACCCCTCCCCCTTCCCTGGTTGGGGCTCTCTCTTCCCCTCCCTTCTTTCCAGGGCAGTTCCTGTTGATAGATAGTGCACTTGGGTGGGTCAGTTGGCTCCACTTACTTTATAGATGACTCACTCGCATGAGGGTCATTTGGCCCCTTATAGGTCAGCTGTCCCTGGATGTTTCCCATAAGTGGATAGCCCCAGGCAGGTTGTCTGTCCAGGATATGTGCTCTCCTGACCTTGATTAACCTTTCTTGCTCCAGGGCTCCTTCACATTTTTTCTCTCCGCTCTCTCCCTTTTCTAGCTTGCCTCAAATCCCCTCAGAGAATTCTCACCCTTTAATCTTAGATGTTGCTGAGGGACTAGGATCTGTCTTTTGAAGGTGCTTACTGCTTGTCAGAGGATGTAGGCCCAATCTGATGGGGCATAGAACTTTCTGGCTACTTCATTTAAATGGAGAGTGGAGGAGGCCAGAGGGGCAGTTAGAATGGCTTAAAATTCTTGCATTAGTATTGGTTTGATATAAAAGGCTTCTTGTTTGGAAGAAATAAACTTAGTGAGAAGTTTAAAAAAGCAAGGACCAAGCAATAGCAAGAGGAAGATAGACGTGAGTAGGTTTAGGAGATGCATTAGTCAAGAGAGACTGAGGAAGAAGAACGAGAACTACCATCCTCCAGGTCCAAGAACGAACTTAGTTTGGTAATTTTCCTGATCAGTTGGGGAACAAGATGGTATGTATGCTAAATTAAGAGTTTTAGAAATGAAGCTTAGAAGAGGATAAATTCATCAGCCTTTGGCTTTGGCTGTTGTGTTGGCCCAGTTATTTCCTTGAGGGATTGTATTAGTTTGGGTTATCTAGAGAAACAGAACCAACCGGAGATAACTGGAAATATGAGATTTATAAAGATGTCTCATGCAACCATGAAAATAGAAAAGTTCAAAATCCAGAGGGCAGGCAGTGAAGCTGGTGGCTCTGATGAAGGGTCTGGATGAACCCCACAGGAGAGGCTCACAGGCCAAAGGGGTAGTAAAAGAGTCTTTCCTCTTCCTTAAAAGCTTCCCACTGATTGGATTATTCAGTCATGGGGGACATGCCTTAGTTGATCACAGATGTAATCAGCCACAGATGCAATCAACTGATTGATGATCTAATACACCAGCCTTCCAGTTTTTCAATCAGCCATGAAATATCTTTGCAGCAATGGTCAAGCCAAAGCTTGCCTGACCAGAAAACTGGGCATCGTCACTTGGCAAATTTGACATCAGAACGTAACCATCACAGGGATGTTAAGGGATGTTAATATTATGTTTTTTGTTTCTGCTTTTTTTTTTTTTTTGATGGCTATGGCAATGAGTTACTGTTATTTTCTTTTGATAAGAGCACAACACTAAAAAGATTGAGGTTTTTTGGCAGTGTTTAATTTGTGTTTTGCTTTCTGTGAAAAGGCTTACCTTTTCCATACTACTGCATGAGCATGCAGCACAAAGGCATATTTGGGATTTGTGTAGAGAATTGGCCTTTTACATTTTCCTAGTTTTAGAACTCAGGTGAGGAAAATTAGTTATGCCTTTTGAGATAAAGTTCCTAGTGGCAGGGCTTTGGGTTTACTTTAGTTTGGCTGACTGTTGTATGCTTAGCACTTTTTTGATTTTTTGTTTTTTTGGTTAATGAAACTATATTAGAAATAAAAATAGTTGACAAAATAAAACTGAAGTTTTGTCTTATGTTACCTCTATACATTTACTCCAGTTATGTTAAATCACAGATAGAATGTAATTTTTATGCTTACCTTGTGCTCCTTTAAACCCTTTTTGTTGAAAATGAAGCTTTAACATATGCACAATCACCTGTACTTTTTTTGGAGAAGCTTTAGAGTATAATATAACTAACAAGCAAGTTTGGTTGTTTCCATGATTTGTAAATCTTAACATTATACAAATTAGTATTATAATAGAACATTGTTAAGTTTTCAGGAAATTTAAATAATTTTTAAAAAGTAAATAATACCTTACCTTTGCAAATTTAGTTAATAGAAGGATAGATGTTTTTAATTATTATAATACTTTTTAAACACTTTTTAATTGTTATATGTTAAACTATTTTGACTCTTCACTTTTACCAAATGAGAGAACAAATCTTTTGTAACAGTTTTCCTTTAAGAGTGAGAAGACTTGTCTTCTGAGATAATGATGATTAAGTTAATTTAAACATTAACAAGGATATTATTTTGCTATGAGATAATTTTTAAAATTTTTTAGACAAGGTACTCAGATGCTTAAGAAAAACTTTATATTATCTTTCATTAAGAGAAGATTAACAATTTACAGTACTCTAATAGAGAAAACTAAATTTTAGTTTTGTATGTATACATGGTTTATTAGTTAAAGTTCTCTAGAGAAAGAGAATCAACAGAAAATATCTGTAAATATAAAATTTATAGAAGTATCTCCTGTAACCATGGAATGTAGAGTACAAAATCCATAGGGCAGACTATGAGAAGCTGACAACTCTGATGGAGGGTCTGGATAATCTCCACAGGAGAGGCTCACTGGCCAAAGCAAGAAGAGGTCTGTCTCTTCTAAATCTTCCTTAAAAGGCTTTCTGTGATTAGATTAAGCATCATTCATTGCAGAAGCATGCCCATTGGCTGATTACACGTGGAATCAGCTGTGGATGCAGCTGATGGGATCATAATTTAATTCTTTGGAATGTCCTCATAGCAACAGACAGAGCAGCACTCTCCAAACCAGACAAACAGGTACCACCACCTGGCCAAGTTGACACATAAACCTGACCATGACAGTCCACCTCTTATCAACTTGGCATTTATACACATCAACTTAAACTATATCTAATTTCTAAATAGAAAATGATAAAAGACCCTTTTTTTTCTCTCACCTAACAATGCTCAACTGTCCCGCATATAACAAGAAACACATTAATCTCCCCAGAATGGGTGCAAGTCCTTGGATAATATTCATTCTTAAATTTGTTATCTTACAATTCAAATACTATAACATGAATAAAACAGCATTAAAGTCTTCATTTCTGTAACTCATCATGTGGTCATAGTTCATATTTATCACTACCTTCTTCCACTACCCATTCCATGTTCCCTTTGCCCTCAGCAAGCACTTCAGCTGGCCATGGTTCTTTGCCAGGTGGGGTGACCCAAACCTTCACTCCTGAAGTTTCAGAGCCATTGGTAGTCCTGCCTGGATTAGGCTGTTGCAGTTTTCCATTGATTTTAATCACAGGGTATGGTAGTTCTAAAAGATACCCTAGGGGATCTCCTATATTCCAAGAGAACTCTTCTTTGCCTCCATTGGATTGTTGATCCAGGGGCATGAGTAGCCCAAAGTGACCAGGTGGCAGTTTTAGATTACAGTTCAATAGAATAATTGTTGTTTCTCCTGGTGAAAGCACTCCCCCTTTTGCAACTAGACCTGTAGACCAGCAGAGCTCAAGATTGCAAGAATAAGAAGCAAAAATTTTCCTAGTGGATCACTAGGGGTAATAGTGAGTGATTCCACTACCATTTCCACCCCTTGGTTCCTGGACCCATGGATCCTGGCTTTGGGAGAAACAGCACTATAAAGTGAATGCTGATTCAGAGAATACACAGATTCCTGGAGAATATTACCCCAGCCCTACAAGGTATTGCCACCTAATTGGCATCATAATTGAATTTTCAAAAAGCCATTCCACTGTTGTATCAATCCAGCTGCTTCTGGATGATGGGGAACATGGTAAGACCAGAGAATTCCATGAGCATGTGCCCATTCCCACACTTCATTTGTTGTGAAGTGTGTTCCTTGATCAGAAGCAACACTGTGTGGAATACCATGATGATGGATAAGGCATTCTGTAAGCCCACAGATGGTAGTTTTGGCAGAAGCACTGTGTGCAGGGAAAGCAAACCCATACCTAGATTATGTGTCTATTCCAGTTAGAACAAATGACTGCCCCTTCCATGAAGAGATTGGTCCAATGTAATCAACCTGCCACCATGTAGCTGGTTGGTCACCTCGGGGAATGGCGCCATATTAGGGGCTGAGTGTGGGTCTCTGCTGCTGGCAGATGGGGCACTCAGGAGTGTCTGCAAGGTCAGCCTTGGTGAGTGGAAGTCCATGTTGCTGAGCCCATGCATAACCTTCATCCCTACCACCATGACCACTTTGTTCATGAGCCCATTGGGCAATGACAGGAGTTGCTGGAGAAAGAGGCTGCTTGGTATCCACAGACGAGGTCATCTTATCCACTTGATTATTAAAACCTTCCTCTTCTAAAGACATCCTCTGGTGCACACTCACGTGGGACACAAATATCTTTGTGTTTTTAGCCCACTCAGAAAGGTCTATCAACATACCTCTTCTCCAGACCTCTTCGTCACCAATTTTCTAATTATGATCTTTCCATGTCCTTGACCATCCAGCCAAACCATTAGCAACAGCCTATGACTCAGTATACAAACACACCTCTGGCCAATTCCCCTTCTAAGCAAAATGAACAACCAGGTGCTCTGCTCGAAGTTCTGGCCACTGGGAGGATTTCCCCTCACCACTGTCCTTCAAGGACACCCCAGAAAGTGGTTGTAGTGCTGCAGTTGTCCACTCTCAGGTGGTACCTGCATATCATGCCAAACCTTCTGTAAACCAGGCCTGAGTTTTCTGTTCCTCAGTCAATTCACTGTAAGGAACTCCTGAAGAGGCCATAGCTCTGTTCTGGGAAAGAGAAGGTAATGTGGCAGGAGTGGAAACCATGGGCATTGGGATCACTTCCTCATGTAACTTATTGTGCCTTCAGAACCTGCTCTGGCTCTATCTCAAATATACCATTTCCATTTTATGATGGGGTGCTTCTGTGCATGCCCAACTTTATGGCTTGGTGGGTTAGAAAACACCCAGCTCATGATAGACAATTCAGGTCTCATGGTAACTTGCTGGCCTATTGTTAAGCATTCAGCTTCTACTAAGGCCCTGTAGCAGGCTGAAAGCTGTTTCTCAAAAGGAAAGTAGTTATCTGCAGCAGATGGCAAGGCTTTGCTCCAAAATCCTAAGGGTCCGAATTGTGATTCTCCAATAGGGACCTGCCAAAGGCTTGAAACAGCATCTCTATTTGCCACTGACACTTCCAGCACATTGGATCTGCTGGATCATGTGGTCCAAGTGGCAGAGCAGCTTGTACAGCAGCCTGAACTTGTTACAGAGCCTCTTTTTGCTCAGGTCCCCACTCAAAATTAGCAGCCTTTCTGGTCACTTAATAAATGGGCTGGAGTAGCACAACCAAATGAGGAATATGTTGCTGCCCAAATCCAAAGAGACCAGTTAGGTGTTGTGCCTCTCTTTTGGTCATAGGAAGGGCAGATGCAGCAACTTATTGTTTACCTTATAAGGTATATCTTGGCATGACCTACATCACTGGACACCTAGAAATTTCACTGAAGTGGAAGACCCTGTATTTTTGTTGGGTTTATCTCCCATCCTCTGACATGAAAATGCCTTACCAGTAAGTCTAGAGTAATTGCTACTTCTTGCTCACTAGGTCCAATCAACATGATAGCATCAATATAATGGACTAGCTTGTTGCCTTGTGGGAGGGAGAAAAGGTCATGGTCCCTGTGGACAAGATTATGACACAGGGCTAGAGAGTTGATATACCCCTGAAGTAAAACAGTGAAAGTATATTGCTGACCTTACCAGCTAAAAGCAAACTGTTTCTGGTGGTCCTTACTAATAGCTACTGAGAAAAAAGCATTTGCCAGATCAATAGCTGCATACCAGGTACCAGGGGATGTATTGCTTTGCTCAAGCAATGATACCACATCTGGACAGTAGCTGTAATTGGAGTTACCACCTGATTGAGCTTACAATAATCCACTGTCATCCTCCAAGACCCATCTGTTTTCTTCACAGGCCAAATAGAAGAGTTGAATGCGGATGTGGTGGGAAACACCACCCCTACATCCTTCAAGTCCTTAAGAAAAGCATTAATCTCTGCAATGCCTCTGGAATCCAGCATTGCTTCTGATTTACTATTTTGCTCAGGAGAGGAAGTTCTAGTGGCTTCCATTTAGCCTTTCCCACCATAATAGCCCTCACTCCTCGAGTTAGAGAGCCAATGAGGGGGTTTTGCCAGTTGCTCAGTATGTCTGTTCCCAACTATACATTTTGAAACTGGGGAAATAACAGAATGGGTCCAGCAGGCCCCTGAACTCACTGTGAGATGGATCTGAGCTAAAACTCAATCAATCACCTGACCTCCATAAGCTCCCACTCTGGTAGACCAGAGTGAAGTTTTGGGTCCCCTGGAATTAATGTCACTTCTGAACCAGTGTCTAGTAATCCCTGAAATAGCTGATCATTTCCTTTTGCTCAATGCCCAGTTACCCTGGTAAAAGGCCATCAGTCTCCTTATGGAAGGCTTGGAGGAAGATTAACAGTACAAATTTGTGGCAGTGTAACAGTGTTCTCCCCCAAAGGGACCTGGCCTCCCCTTCATTCAAGGGGCTCTGGGTCTGTAAATTGTCTCAAGTCTAGACATTCATTAAGGAGCTGTGACTCTGTGTTTTTGTAATTCAAGTTAAACTTGTGTTCACTTGACCTATAACTCTGTTGTTTATACAGCTCAAACAAGAATTTAGTAGACTGCCCATCTATTATACTTCTAGGTACCCCATGATTTACTACCTAATGCCACAAATCTCTTCTAGTCAGATTATTTTGACTCCTTCTTTGAGTTTGATGTCTATAATAATAGCCACATCTACCCTGTCTTTGGTGATTAAGTACTGCCACCTGGTTCTGTTAACTCAGGATCTGGTCATCCCCATTATGTTTAAGGGTTCCAGCTCAGTGACAGCAGTTCCTACAGTAATATCTGACCTGCAGAGAAGTGCAACTACAGAGCTCTTCAAGGATAATGATACTAGTCTCACAAATTTATCTCTCACTGTTCTGGTAAAAGATGTATCCTCCAGACATTCCTGGGGTGTAAGAGCAGACTTTGCATGATAAATCCATTCTACAATTCCAATCTCTCTAAGCCTCTGAATCCCCTCATCTATATTATACCAGTGTGGTTCTGACATTTCAACCTTAGGTAATGTCAGCCACCTTTTGATCCATCTTTCAACCAACCATACAAACAAACTGTTAATGCCTTTTCTAGCCCCTTGAGCTATAAAACTGACTGCAGAATCTCTGCTTAGTGTGCCCATATCAATAAATTCAAACTGATCCAGCCTTATATTCCTCCCACCATTATCCCACACCCTTAAAAGCCATTGTCACACAAATTCTCCTGATTTTTGTCTATATAAATTGGAAAACCCATACAGTTCTTTTGGAGTATAACATACCTCCTCATGTGTGATACTTTGTACCTCATCTTTAGGGTCCTGTTTGAACTTTAGTTTAGTTATAAGTCTGGAAGAAAAGAGGGGTGGTGGGGGTGGGTCATGAAAAGAATTAGAAGTATCTTCCAGGCCATTTCCTCCAGGGCATTCACATACAGTTTCATCTGGTGAAACAAGATTGATCACTCTAGGGCTAATCCCTTTAGGTGGATATTGGGTGGCCAGCTCCTCAAGGCAAGCTAGAGGTAGGGTGGCTATGTCTTCAGGGCAGGCTATTACAGGCTTATCTAGAGAAAACTCAGGATGACCTAGGGTTTCAACCTCACCACACTGACATCATTATCAATCCAAATGTCACCATCCCATTTTTCAGGGTCCACTCCTTTTCAATCAATGCCCTCACTTTAAAGGCAGACACCAGGCAAGATTGAGATTTCAGTTTATGTTGCAAAGTTGCTACTAAAGCAATAAGTTTCTGAGTCTGATTCTCGGAGATCTCAAGTCTACGGCTACACAAAATAAGATTTTCCTTCAGGACTCTCATAGAAGCATTTACATTTATCAGAGGGTGCATAAGCTTCTCATTTGAATCTAAGCCCATCCCTATCAGTCATTAATGTATACAGTGTATCTAACAACAACCAGCCAATATCTCTATACTTCCTATTTCCACAAAATTTTGTAAAGGTGTCAAAAACTTTATCCCCCGGAGCCTGGCTTCATATAAGCAAAGCATTAGAAGAATCAAATGGTGTTATTTGACTCTCTTTTGCCACTCACCCCATGGATAGTCAGTATCATTCTGATTATAGGAATCAGAGCCCTTAGTACCTTTGAGTCCAGTTGGAGTAGAAAACTGTTTGTAAAAACCCATTTTTAAGATTCTCTTTCTTAAGAACCACTCCTGGCACCAAACTGTATTAGTTAGGGTTCTCTAGAGAAACAGAATCAACAGGACATATCTGTAAAGAAGAGTTATGAGGAAAAAGTTAGACAGTCCTCTTGGGCATAGCATACTCTGCAATAATTCTTTATGTTTGTTCTGGTGTAAGGTCATAAAAAGCTGTACATAAGGAATTTTTTACCATTTCCCTCCCTTTTACAAAAGAGATTTAATTGTAAGATTATAACTGACTGTCCCATTCATAGGCCAATGCTGGCTGTCTTCTGGGCAATACTACATAAAAAATAACCTTTTTTTTTTTTTTTCGGCCTGTGGTGGTAGAAAGACCATCCCAATTCTGTAGCAGGCAGTCCAGTGCACTGTCAGCTGGGATACTGGAAGCACCACCTAGTTTCAAGGAAGAGAGAAATAAAGGCAGATTTCCATAGTGGTGCCCAGGGTCCACTGGGATCACCAGGCTGCCATTCCAAACACTGACCTCTCAGTGCCATGGGATCAGGCTTCCTATTCTCAGGCATCCCTGAGGCCCTTGATGTCTCAGGAGGTGCATGGCTGTGTATCCCAATGCTGCATCCCAATGCTGCTGAGCCAACCCTGTGTGTCTAAAATGCTTTTATTACAGCTTAGACTGCTATTTAAGAGAATAGAAAAGATTTGCCACAGGCAAAGCCACTCTAGGGAGGGAATTTCTCTGGGTGTTGTCAGAATTGGGCTGGAGGAAGGAATGTGCAGCAAATAAATCCATCTCCCTTTAAAGGACAATGTTCTGGGAAAGGCCTGGGGCACAATAAAATATGGCTTAGTACACTTTTCACCCAATGGGTCTAGGTATGGACAAATTATAGGACAGGGCCAGGAGTGAAGCTGCTTCTGTCCTTTGTAGTGCAGATATTAGAAAGTGAATGCATACCTAACACTTATAGCTTCTGCAAGAGAAATACATGCCAGGTTTCAACCACAATGGAGAATAGTAGTGGGGGAGAAACATGATTCAAGCCTGCCCTGGGCAGGTGAGGACAGGATAGCTGAAGCCATGAATGGGCAGAAAGCAGTGGGGACAGCATGCTCATTTTAAGATGATTGGAGGACTTAGCTCTCACAGGCTCAGCACATCTAATTAGGACATCTGGGGTATTTGCTTAACCTTCAAACTTCACTTTTCGCTTTCAGGGGGAGACAATCCCATTGGACAATACCCAATTCCCATGGGCCTAAACCACAGGTAACTCAGTAGAATATTAAAAACATGATCTTGTTTAGTATGAGAATTCTTACTCCATAGTTGTATGTTATAAAAGATGGAATGTCTCAAGAGGCATAGAAAGGCAGGTCGAGGAAAAAGGAAATTCTCTGGAAGCAGAGGAGAAGACCTCTGTGGAGGAAGTGAAAAGAGGAACAGATACAGCAGGAGGAAGGGCCTGGGTCCACAGAGGGGTGGAAAAGAGAGAGTGTGGACAAGTCTCATAGAGCCAAGTAGGGGTAGAGAGAGCCAGAGAGCCAGGGGGACTTGATTTGGCTTCCATTAGACTCCTGACAACATGGGGAGAAGCCCCCAGTAAGGTCCCAATGGGCAGTGTTACCCACTGCCCCGAACCACCTTGAATCTCTAGACCATGGAATAGGCTCCTACCACCTCTGAGGAGGGAGCAGAGGCTCAGAATGAATGAAGTACATGTCCTGGGGGAGTTGGCTCAGAGTCCCAGAATTCCTAGAAAGAACAGTGAAAATGATTTTACCTTTTTGGGAGGACACAGAATTGCATGAACACATAAAAGATGGTTAACAATGAGACAAGAAAGAAGGAATGTGAAAGCACATGGCCCAGCCTCACAGTTAATAGCCATGACTTACTGGTTCAGTTGAAGAACAGAACTCACTCCTGACTGGTTCAACGAAATATGTTGCTGGATTTTGGCTTCCAAGTTCTTGGCCATGCTGTGAGAAATAATTTAAGGGCACCACACAGAGACTAAGCAGGTAGAAAATTTATTGAATACCTATATGAGAAGACATGTGGACACTCATACAAGAAAAGGATGAAAGATGAGAGGCCTCCAATAGTTATCTCAACCTCACCACCTGCTCAGGGTATATTAACAAACTAACCCAATAGCCCAGTACCAACAATTTCTGAAAATATTGTTAAAGGGATCCAGGACTGTTGCTCATTATGTCATGCAATTTGGGAAACTATCTTAATATTAGGGCCATCCTGAAGTTTGAGGATGCAAAAGAAAAAAAAATCAAGTTCTTGTAATTCCCTGGTTGAATGTATGACTTCCTCTTTCTCTCTTTGAAGACAATACACAATCCAAATATACAAAGTTATTTTGCTTTCAATTAAACATTTTTATATCATACTTGTTAGTCAATGATATCACAGATTTAAACATTTCTATATAGCACATGGAAAGCACATATCCTGTTTTACATATTTCTTAATAAACTGCAACCTGTAGGCTGTTTGCCTCATTAATTTATGGATTTAGAAAGAGAATTCCTTAAAATACACATTTCATTTTTTTATAAACAAGCCTGAATCCAGGATTTCTTTTTCTATAATAAATAATTTAGATATTAAAATTATATTACATGGCATTTATGAATTATCTGAAATAAAAATAAATAAAAGTAAATTTGAACCAAACCATACACTTTATTTGTGTTGTCCTTATCTGTATTACCTTTATACTTTTACAGAAAAAGAAATGAAACCTCTCATTTTTACTTTTACAGCAATTATTAATTCTCAAGAAAGGCTACTTTTATATTTATGGTGTTTTTTTAGTCTGCTAAAGCTGCCAGAATTCAATATACCAGAAATGGAATAGCTTTTAAAAAGGAAATTTATTAAATGGCAAGTTTACAGTTCTAATACTATGGAAATGTCCATACTAAGGCATTCAGGGAGAGATGTCTTGACAAAGAAGAGCCGATGGTGTTCAAGGTTTCTCTGTCAGCTGGGAGGGCACATGGTGATGTCTGCAAGCTTTCTCTAGGCTTCTTCAAAACAGCTTCACCATGCATTTTCCTTCTTTATCTCCAAAACTCTCTGGCTGTGCAGGCTCTGAAGCTGTTTTCTGAAATGTTACCCTCTTAAAGAACCCCAGTAAGTAACCCAACCTTGAATGGGCAGTTGTAGTTAGGTTCAGGTGTCAACTTGGCTTAGTGAAGGTGTCTAGTTCTATTGCTGTGGACATGAACCAATGGCATATGAAACTCATCTTTCCTGCTTACATCTGCAGTCAGCTAAGAAGCATGCTTGCTGCAATGAATGATGTTTGCTTTAATTGGCTGTTGTTTAAATGAGAGAGCTCAATGCAGCACAGCCAAAGCAGCTCAGCATACCTATCTCAGTATTCGCAGCTTAGCCCAGGCTTTTGGAGATGCAGAAAGAAATCACCTCTGGGAAAGTTGTTGGAACCCAGAGGCCTAGAGAGAAGGCCAGCAGAGATCACCCTGTGCCTTCCCGCATAAGAAAGAGCCTCAGTTGAAAGTTTCCTGTTGCCTTTCCTGTGAAGAACTAACAAAATAAATCCCCTTTTATTAAAAGCCAATCCATCTCTGGTGTGTTGCGTTCTGGCAGCTAGCAAACCAGAACAGGCAGAGACGAATCTCCATGGAAACCACCTTATCAAAAAGTCCCACCCACTATTGGGTGGGTCACATGTCCATGGAAGCAACTTAATAAAAAGATTCTATTGAACAATATTTAATGAGGATTAAAGAACATGGCTTTTTGGGTTGTACACAACAGTTTCAAACCGGCACAGGTGTCATATTATGAAGTCACTTTTAGGGTGGGCCATGGTGGCTCAGCAGGCAAGAATGCTTGCCTGCCATGCCAGAGGACCTGGGTTTGATTCCCAGTGCCTGCCCATGTAAAAAAAACAAAAAAAGAAGTCACTTTCAGTTTTGCAGAAATAAAGAATTGTATTTTTATCCTATTACAAAAAAAGTATTTAGTATAATTCTTGGGTGTAAAAGAAGCAAACTTAAATTTGTAGCTGACGAAAATAATGGGGGTTTTCTCATGCTAAAATATAATTTCAAGATTCCAAATAACCTTTACAATAGATATTCTAAAAACAGAAAGATTCTAAAGGAAACTCCAAGCAAAATAATAAAACAATAAGGCAAACATTGGATTACGTTAACATCAATCTCTTGTTCCAAACCACGAGAAGACTAATGTTCAAATTGTCCACCATGTTCTACTTCTCTAACTTGCTCTCCTCCCCATTCCCCTTGCTCTTTTATTTTAACTGCAATGGCTGTTTTGCTATTCCTTGAATAGATTGGGCTCTTTCCTGATTATTGCTATTACTCATCTCATTTCCTCTTCCTGGAGTTCTCCAGATTTTAGCATAATTCATTTCCTAAAAGAAACCCATATTTATTCCCACCTCCCTATGTTCTTACCTGCTTGTTTTTTATTACACATGAGACAAATTTTAAAAATGTATTGGTCATTTCCTTCTCACACTTTAAACATCAGGAAGGCAGGGACATTGTGTACTTCAGCTCTGGATTCCTTGTACCTAGAACATGGCCTATCACAGGGTCTGTGCCCCAAAATACTAATTGGATGAATCAGTATAAATTTAGGATTCCAAACTGATGTAGGCCCCCAAAACATGATTTATACTCTTTCAGAAAAGATCAAGAGAGAGAAAAATATTTGAATTAAAGAATAGTCCACAGAACCAATTGAGTTCTATCAGCTCCTTGTAACTATGATAAAGTTTGCAGAATAATTCCTACCCTACCCCCAAAATCATGCACATTCTAATCTCTAGTACCTATGAAGTTACATTCCACAGCGAACGGGAGTCGGCAAATAGAATTAAGGTTACAAACCTTAAAATAGGGAAAGTATTCTGAATTATCTGGGTGAGTCCTATTTATTCATGTGGGCCCTTAAAAGTGGAAGAGGATGTCAGAATTGTCAGAGAGAGCAGACACAGAGGAGCAAGAGCTATTTCAGGGGGACTAAACCCACTATTGCTCATTTTGAAAATGAAGGAGGCCATGAGCCAAGAATGACTCACTGAAAATAGGTGGTAAGGAAATGAGGACCTCAGTCCTACAAACTGAATTCTTCCAGCATCATGAACGTTTGCAAGTAAATTCCACCCCAGAGCCCAGCACTTCCAAGACCTTGATTTCAGACACGTGAGTCTTGAAGCAGCGATACGACCAAGTCCAACCAATTAGTGTCTTGTCTTAAAACATGAAGTTTGTAGTAATTGTTATGGCAACAATAAACAATGAATACTTATGTGAAAAATCACTATCGCTTTCTTTAGAATATCTTAGAATGCTTTAAAATAAGGGGACCTTTGCGCGAGCATTATCTCAAGAATAAAACAAAACGAAGAATAAGTAATGTAAAATGAAACAAACTAAGTAAGCAAATAAAATAGCCACAGTACACCAAAATGATCACTAAACTAAATTGTCAAGTTTCTCAATGAGATTTTATGGAGTATTTGCTTTTCCATTCATCCTGTGGGAATGCAGTATGTTTTAAGGTCTCCGATGTTGCTACTCTGCTCTATGATCTTGGGCCTGTCCATTAACTTTCCCATACCTCAATTTCCTCACCTGTCATAAAAGGATAATGATTTTATCTGTGTTGATATGATATGACGTGTAAAACACTTATCACAGTGTGAGTGCTTGATAATTTTGGCTATTGTCATCTTTAAAAAACTTAATATTTTGCTTATCTTGTTGTTATTTAGTATTTTTAATCACATGTAAGGATTATACCTCCAAAAAACTCCTTATACTTCTGCATTTTTTTCATTAACATTCTTTTATTCAACATCACACACACATGTAACACATCTCCTATCTATTGTTAATTACTCTAATTTTTGGTAAATTCCATATAGATAATCATTTACTTAAGATTTCAGAATTTGGGGCTATTCTCCTAAATAGTGCAAAAACGTATTTTGAAAAAAGATGATTTAATGAATTTTAAATGAATGAAGAGGTGATAGAATAATAGTTGGTAATTGGTTTGTAACTGTATTAAAATTGGAATATAAGTGGATAGGAGAATGCATAATACCTGATAAAACAAAAGAGTGTCCATAAAAAATTTGTCTCCAAGAATAGAAGCCAGGAGGGGGTAAAAGAGAACGTTTATTTAAATGTATATACATGGGAATATATATATATATATATATATATATGAATTCAGTTTATTATGTTTTCTACAATAAATAGATCTGGATTAGGAGTTAGGCAAGCTGATTTTAGAACAACAGCTTTGTCATTGTAAGGCTATAAAAGATCATTTTATTTCATAAATAAAATAGGTGCTATTCAATATTTTTTCCAACAATTTTTCCGTCATCATATTTTCTAAAGGCTCTTGCATGTTGAAGACTGCTCTCTGCTACATTAGCACTCACTTCAGGCAGGGAAATGCTCATGTACAATGCGCAGTGGTAGCGTAACACGGTGAATGTAATTAAGCACTGACATACATACCCCTGAATGTGGTTAAAAGGGGGATTGTTCAGTGATAAATGCAGTAACAGAGTAAAAATTGAAATGAAAAACATGGAACTGTACAACATAGTGAACCCTAAATTAAACCATGGACTGTAGTTAGTAAAATTATAAGAAATGTGTTTTCATCAATTGTAACAAATGTTTTACACCAATATAAAAACTTGATAATAGGGTGATATATGTGAATTCTATATTTTATGCATGATTGTTCTATAAACTCACAACTTCACTAATAAAGAAAATAAAAACAAACAGAAGTGTTACTCTATTGATGTATGTGTCTCATGGAAAAAATACATGCACAAGAAAAGAAGATATTATTGTTTCATTTGTTTTGTGTGAAATTACAAGTATGTATATAATTTACTTGAAGCAGAATAAGTTACTCTTGTTTCATTAAATTATGTTTAAATAATCATTATGATGAGTAAATTTTGTCACTTTTTATAATTTAGGATTATGATCATAACATGGAATATTCATTCTTTTTCTAAAGGAATTTCTTGATTTATTTAGTATGCTTTTCAATGCAAACATTGAACTAATAGTAACAAATAATTAAAATAAAAATAGTAATGGTAAAAAATAAACTCCATGCTACAAACTATCCTAAATCTTATACTATGGATTAATCTGTTAATTCTCTTCCAAAGTGATGGATGGCATAATTCTTCCCTTAATGTTAAAGAAAAATATTTAGTCACATTTAGCACCTTGTCTAAACTCAGAATTGAAGGAAAGCCTCTATCACAACTAATATATTACCACACTAACTAGCCCTGAATCATGCATGTGAAACATTTTTCTGGCAGTTTACTTTAGTCCAGCTTTCTGGTCTTTTATCCACCCTGAGGGTTAGAAGAACAAAATGAGATATATGGAGGGAAATATATACATATATACATATATGTATGTATGTGTATATTTATATATGTATGCATATATATATGTATGCATATATATGATATACTATTCTGAACCACAAACAGGAAAATTCTTTCTCCTTTTCACAATGGAATTTCTGTAATTTAAATGATCATCAGAATCATGAAGGAGTTTGTTAAAAATATTAGTCTCTTACCCCACTCCAAAGCTCCTAGATCAATTTCCAAACCCCACAAGGACAGGATTTCCATATGTAACAAGTATTTTGGGAGTTGATGGCAGAAATGTAATCTAATGGCAGACTTTTATAGTTCCCACTTAGAATGAATTCTAAATGAACATATGTCGTGTGATCTCTTGAAATTAGCATAGATATTAGAGTTTTTTTGAAGCAAATTTGTTTTATCCTGATCAGATATTAGAGTTTTTCTCAATGAAATTATATTTATTCCACATGAACTTGAATATTGAACCACAGGGAAAAGGCTTCATCAATAGTTCATGGAATAAGTACATTCGGAATTAAGTTGTAAATCTAAACTATTTTATTTACCATATTCCATTTTCCGTAATCATTTTCTCTTTTTTAGTCCATTAATTTTGAACTTTGGGGAGTGCCTTTATGTCATTGTGGTAGCAAGGAGAATTATAGTATTTGGTCTTGAAGCTGAAACCTATTAAATACTGGTAGAAGATGAGAAAGAAGAAGAAAAATAACCATCTCTTTCTTTGCAACCAGAGGAAAGCAGATACTATTCTTCATAATATAAATGTATAAATTTTCTTGTGAATGTTATTTCTAACAAAACAATTTTGTAAGACTTCTCTACTTCAGAGATTGTAAAACAATATTTAACTACTAAAAAGTCTGTATTCCTTAAAAAAAAGTCTATATTCCTTAGAATGCTTGATTGAAATTACGCATAACATGTAAACAGCTCCATTTCTTTTATTACATGAGTATTTTTGTGTTTTCTAATTGAGTCAGAAAGCATTATTTGAAAGCATGTGTGAAGGTAATAAACTTCTGACAGTGCTAGATTTCTCACTGAAACAAAGACCTTTAGGGTGCTGGCTCCTATAAGTAAACACTTTCAATAACCTTATTTTAGAGATTCTACTTACAAAACATCCATTATTTTAGTGGATGAATTTCATATTTAATTTTATATTTCATAAAGATATTAGCAAATTGAAAAGTATTCTGACTACATCTTTTAAAACCTGTAGGTTATCTAAATTGTAGGATTTACCCTTGAATAAAACAAGACAAGAGAAAAGGGGGTGTGTGTTTATTTGTGTGTCCATGGTACTTCTATTAAAAACAGTACATGTCAGTGCAATTCTTCACATACAAAAGGCAGGGAATGTGGGGTTTGCACCTTGGTGAATGTGAGACCATGGAATGATGATTTCTGACAGACTCTCAAATGAGCAAGTGACAGCTTGACAGACACAGAGATTCAACTTTAGCACGAAGCCACTTCAGAAAAGGGCTTAAGGGAAATACAGAATTTCTATTCACCCATTCTTTATTTAGTTCATATACCTAATGCCAACATTAGATCAAATATTCTAACTCACCCTACCAGGAAGAAGTTAGAAATTAAGAAAATGAATTTGATTTATATAAAAGTAAGAGTAGTTTGGTATTGCAACTTCTGACAATGTTCTTTATATTGCTAAGTAGTTTTGAAAAATCAAAAAAATTATAGAAAAAGTATCTCACAATATGTATTTTACTGAAAAACTATGTTTTACAACTACATATGAACTAACTTTGCCAAGGTTTTCTAAGATATCTATTACTCATCTCCCCCATCAATGATTCTTGGATTTAGTCTTCATTAAATAATTCTCATCTAAACATGCTAAGAGAGCTCTCCAATTACATTGACAATGATATTACATCTGTGATCATATTATATTCATGGTCATAATATATTTCTTACTGAAACATATCCACTCCCACAAATACGAAACTAAAAGAAACTCAATAGATAGAAGCCATATGTTTTAAAGAAAAAAAAGAGAGTTTGAATGCCTTGTCCATTTATTGCATGTAACATTTGAAAGTTTAAGACATCTAGTAAAGATTACTCTTCTAAATTTTTATGAATCACAAAATGTCTTCTATACTTACCTCACTCTCAACTGTGAACTTGCCAGAAATCTCAGTATCATTATTGAATCCTTTTCTCTCCCCTATTCTGCCAGTAAATCCCTAAATTCTATCAAGTCTATAGGTTAAATTCTTTTAAATCACTGTTACTCAACTATTCTTTACTAACCAAATGGCAACTTCACTTGCTTCAACTTAATACATCCTCAAAATCTCTTTCAAATCTCTCTGGTTCATTTCTTCCCCATCACTTCTTTGATTTGTACCACCATCTGTCCCCTGGATTATTGGAATAGTAGCCCTAACTTGACTCAACACAACCGGGCTGGTGCTCCATCCAAACCATTATCTGTAGTGCAGACAAATAGTACAGATATTGAGGGCAAATATGAATTTTGTTACTGTAACCTGTAAAACTATTGAAACAACCTAGTCCCTGATTGTTTCAGCCACAAATCTTCCTACTCTTCTTCCTCATTTATAACTTCAGCCATTTGAATATTTCCCTCAGCTAATTACTATGCATTCTTTAAGTCTCAGTCTAAAAATGGTTTCCTCCAGGAAATCCCTGACCCCTCAAGTCTGTGTAGGTATATTATTTACCTTGTATTCTCATAGCCTTTACTGCAGCAGGTAACATACTATGCTGTAGTGATTTTAAGTCTCATCAGTGATAGGTTTTCTCACCTGGGAGGGAGGAGAAGAATCCCAAACTCAATCTACAGAGCTTTATTGCGAGGCTATGTGTGGACTGGCTTGAAGCCTAATATGGCAACAGCAGTGATCAAGGGAAGGGAACAGGTTATATAGGATGGTTGGTGGGAAATAGGGAAAGGGAGGTAGTAGGTTTTCTTTGTCTAGCTTGGGAGCAGGAAGTTGGCAGGTTACCATTGGTTGGTTTTGGAAGAAGGGGGCTAAATTGGGAGTTGGAAGCTTTTCATTAGTGAGGTTTACAATTTAAATGCCATTGCAGTCATGCAGGATTGCAATGGTGGAGGCCAGATATTGGGTAAGGGTTGCTTATCGCAAATTACAGCTGCCAGAGGGCAAGAAGACACAGGCTAGGTGGGTGGAGGTGGTGGCGCTCAGTGGGTTTCCAGAAAATTAGATGTGGAGGAATCTTCTTGGAATATTTACTAGGGGTTGGTCACATCATGGGGGAAGGGGTTCTGGATAACAATCAGTATTCCGAAATAAGTTTGTAAGGGCAGTAACTTGAAACAAAGCAAAACAGAACTTCATAATTATAGCCCCTTACATATTTTTGGCACAATAATAGTCAGTTAATAAAGCGTTAGCTGTTATAATTAACCCTTTAATATCCAACGCCTTAGAAGGTCGTGTTCTGGAGTCTGAACTATTGTTCACCACACAATCACTCAAAAGATCATAGCTTTTATTTATTAGAATTTCATTTGTCTCCTCTGATCATAAAAGTGTCCCCTTATAAGTGATTTGGGAAGTAAATATGGGAACACATTCATTATAATGCTACCTCTCAAGGGAATAAAATTGAAAAGTTGGTATAAACAAATTTCACTCTCTGTAAAGGTTGTGATATTAACACAAGTAAATAAACACATTTCATTTGAAAACAAACATCTCAGCCTATAACATGGGAAGGCCAGAGGCTAAACCACTACAAATTGTCAGCATGCTAATTAGAAGCAGTTCTGTGGTTGTATCTGTCTTCCATCTCAATAGCTGACACCAAATTAGTCCCACTCAATAGCACATTTTCTTACCAGTTTGCCACAATCTCCACAAATTCCTATTAAATTGACATGTCCTGCTTACCTGATATTGCCAGCTTATACCGCTAAGTAAATCAGGGATATATCATCTCCTCTACAATGAAGGGTGCAGTGGCTTCTGGAGAATAAGGCGTGTCAGGTATTCAGGATCAGGGGCTCACTCCCAAGGGTCGTCTGTGGTGGCCCTCTTGACCCAAGAGTGGTGAATCCACAGGATGATATCTGTAACTCTGACAGCTGCTGGGGTTGCTAAAACAACACAGTAATGCCTCTCCATTGAGGCTGGAGAGAACCTTTTAACCATAGCAAGTCCCCCAGTTCAAACTCATGTGTAGGGGTAAATGCTGAAAGTCTTGGGCACTGCTTCTAATGCTTTCCTTTTCAGCTCACATAAGACCCATCCCAACTGAAACAACTGTTGGATTAGGCTTAAGGTCCCAATTTCTCTGAGGTTTCCCTGCAAGACTCTGATAAGGGGTGGCAGCCTTCCATCCACTAGTTCAAAGGGGAAGAAATCTATTTTCTTCGTCGGGGCAGATCTAATTCTCAACAGAGCTATAGGGAGCACCTGTACCCAGGTCAGTTTTGTTTCTTGGTAGATTTTCCTCAATTGTCCTTTTACAGTTCGATTCATCTGTCCCACCTTTCCACTGCTTTGAGGCCAGTAGGCAGTGTGGGGCTTCCAAGTTATCTGCAAGGCTTTTGCCAGCTTTTGGAGGGTCTTGGTTACAAAAATAGGGCCATTATCAGAGCCGATGGTAAGCAGCATTCCATACCGAGGAATGCCTGGAAGTTTGTGTGGGGATGGCACAGACTACCGCTTATGCTAGGGCCCTAGGTTTTGGGTCCCTTGCTGTAGGTAAAAACCCAAATATTTGACTTGCTGCTAGCAAATCTGGGCCAGGACATGCAGTACCCTCCTGATTCCAGGTAATGGAGAAGGTACTCTGTCCCTTGCTCACAGTCCCTAAGGGATTCAGCAACAAGCAGGAGGTCATTTACATATTGTAGGACAGTGCAGTCATAATCTTTAGCTGGGAATGACTGCAGGTCCCTCCCCAGTGTTTGCCCAAAAATAGTGGGGGAGTTTTTGAACCCCTGAGGCAACCGAGTCCAAGTATACTGTCTTTTGGTTCCCATGGAGGCCCTTTCCCATTTGAAGGCGAACCATTTGGCTTTCCCTGGGACCAGGCTGAGGAGGGTATATGGGTTAGGAACAACAGGGTAAATGGTTTCCATGGTTGCAATGACCGCTTGCAGATCTTGAATCAGGCAAAACTCCTCCATTTGAGCTTTCTTCATGGGTAGCAGCAGGATGTTCCATGGGGAGTTGCAGGGCCAGGTGATCTGGTGGGATTCCAACCAGGTATACCCACTATGTCTATTGTCCAGCTGGAAAATGGGTGAACATCCCCTAGGGGCTGGATTATCACTGAGTGTTCAGCACTGGTATCCACCATGAAGTCCATTGTTTGGCCCCCCAATTCTACTTTGACCATGGGTTCCCAGGCCCCCAAAAATATAGAACCCAGTCTGGCCTAGTCAGACAGCTCATTGACAGCCAAGGCAGTAGTGTCAAGATCTGGGTGAGGCCTGGGGCTGGTGTCCCATTTTCCCCTGTCTGTTGACTAGATGGCTTTATTAGGACACTTGTTCTTCCAACGCCCCTCCTCCTTGCAGTAAGCACACCAGTTTCACCTCAAGGGTGCTCAGGGCCTCCAGGTTGCCTTAGGCCAGGGCCCTTGGTCCCACTTTTCAAAGGCAGCAGCAATTATCTGCACCTTTCCCCTGAATTTGTGTTTCTTTTTCTTGGTTCCCGCTTGGTCCCAATTAACAAAAACCCTTGTGGCCATTTCTATCAGCTGACTCGTGTTCACACCCATAAATCAGTCTAGGTTCTAGAGCTTACACCATATGTTGGGGGCAGCTTGTCCCACGAAGATGACATTTACCAACATCTGGCTCTCTGGGGCCTCAGGATTGAAAGGTGTGTGTTGGCAGAAGGTTTCCATCAATCACTCAAGGAATTCGCTCAGGGGCTCATCTGGTTTTTGCAGGACCTCATTGACTTTGGTCAGGTTGGTGGCTTTTCGGCTGCCTTTCTTGAGGCCTTAGAGTAGGGCCTTGCAGAACCCTTGAAGGGATTGCAATCCATCTTCAGTGTCGGGGCCTCACTTTGGATCAACCCCAGGAAACTGAAGGTGGCATATTGGGCTGTGTCTAAGGTCCCCTTGTGGGTGCTCTCTTCCAGGTGTTTTCATGCCACTCCTACCACATGTTGGTGTTCTTTGGTGCTGAGGAGAGTTACAAGCAGCTGGTTGCAGTTGGGATGAGTGAGCTGGTGGATCTGGACAATGGACCAAAAGAAGTCAGTCATCATTTGGGACCTGTCAGTGTAAGACAGCGTATGGTTATTCCAGTTCAGCAGGTAGGTTGAAGTAAATGGAGTATAAATGAAGTTTCTTCTCCCTTCTTGGAAGTTTCCCTGGGCATCGACATAGGGTGATCCTCAGGTTTCTTTCAGGGTCATCATGGGTGTGGCTACAGCTGCCATGGCTCAGGGAGTTCAGGGGCAGCCAGGCTCAGTGGAGGCTCAGGCAATGTCTCTGGGCTGCTGGGGGGAGGTCTAGGCTTGCTTTGGAGGAGCTCAGCGCCATGGGTGTTGGTGGCATGAAATAAGGCAGGAGGTTCTCTTCTAACTTCTGGTGTACTAGATAGAACCAGGACCTTGGGTTTGCCAATCAGTTCCTTTTGGGACTTTTCTACCACTTGAGCAAGAAATACCAGGCACATCCACCCTGGCTTCTTCTAGGCAACTTCCAGCCAAGTACCCATGTAGGAAAACTGATCTGGGTGTCCAGGCATCCCTGTCACTACACTGTAAACTGTGTTTACCTTTTATAACTCAAAAGTTCCTTCAGACAGCGAATGTACCCCAAAGGTTGTCCACTTTAGCTCATACAGCTTCTTAAGTTGGCTGGGGTTCAGTTTGACTCCCCAATCATCAGTAAAGCCTTCTTAAAGTTGGACATCATGCACCATAACAGTGTCTTACTGACTTCTCCTCCCATACTGGTAGGGCCAACAATTAGGGAGAGGGCTTACAGACAAACAACAAAGGGTTTTGAACAAACTCTCATTTAATTCGGTCTGCCCTGGCCCTTAGCAGGGTCACAGGAACCAGAGGGTCTGAACCCAATCGTGGCATGGTGCACAGCTCCTATGGCCCAGGACTTCCTTTCACTCACACAGTCACACACACTCAACTGACACTGCCCTCCCCAGAACCAGATCTGAAGACTTCTGTTTTGCTTGGTTGCACGAGGGGAGACCAAGGGTACTTGGGAAGTCTTGGGAGGTGATCAGGCTCCCCTAGCCTTTTATGTGTGGGCTGATACCTACTGCACTCATGTGCTTATCAGGAACCTGCTTCCAGAAACTCTCCCAGATCCACCACTGCTCTGGTGGTTATGGGTACCCTGCCTGGGGAGGTTAGGAGTCTGAAAGAAAAGGAAAGCCCTGGTGCCAGAACTGGAGTTCAGCGAGTCTCCAGTCTGGGTAACACCACACTGCAGGCAAGGGAGGTGAGAATATCACCAGCCTCTTGATCCTGGACGAGTCCCCAGAAATGTTGCACAAAACCAGGATTAAGGCTGCAAGCTTCCAGGAACGTTATGTGAAACACTAAAAGAGCCAGGACGCAGGCTCCAAAGTTTCAGGAAGCAGCTTTATTAGTCTGTGCCCACAGAGCTGAGCCAAATCATCTCTGAAAGTTTGAGCCCTGAACAGGGGATGACACAGGGTTTTATAGTCAGAATGGCTCACTTTGGGACAGGATTTTCCTAACATGGTAACTAGTGGTGCTCAAGGGAAATGATTGTGTGCCAATGAGGAAGTGTCACAAAGCTAAATTTACAGAAGCGGATGCGTGGTCTCAGGGGAGGGGTTTTATAGGGATTTCTCTTATCCTGCCTACATGCAGTTTAAACCGTCCAGACTTTTCAAAGAGGAAATGGTCTGAATCAATAGGGGCCTTCCTGCAGCAACAGCAGGTGGCTTGGACAAACAGGGGCTGCCTCCTACAGTTTTATGCATTGAATAATTTGAAACTATGTCAAATTAGTGTTGAAATATTTATCACTTATCAATACATGAAAAATCTTTGAAGAGAAATTCTTATTTGTATAAAGTTCACTTTTGTTTTTGCATGAACAAGCTTATTTTGTAACTAAAAAGATGAAATCTAACCAAGATTGTGATGTAACTATTTTTTATCACTTGGGAGAAACATGAATTTTTATTGATTGTGTGTGAGGCACCGGATAATTTGGGGGGACCAGTTTTCATAGTAAGAAACCTTCCTTTTTTTAGAAAATTGTATTTTCCCTAATGGAGATGTAAAATAATGGACAATTAGAGAAGACATTTTGGTTATGAGTCCTCAACTTACATAACTCTTGATTTCCAATTGTTTAATCAGGACTATTGTCCTACATCTGTCTGTGTATACCTGGAGTCTATCTTCATCATCATGCTAGTGAATCTTTTATCTTTTTGTCTTATACCTCGTATTTTGAGGATCCCATATTGTTTTCTTACTCTTGTTTTTTCACCTCATTCTAGCAGCTAAATCTACCTTCAGTTTAATCAGAAAATATTTATAGAAGGTAATTTATATTGTTGTTGAGAATTTGTATAATTTATATACTAATTCTGCCCTCATATCTGCTTGAAAATTTGACTTGAATATAGAAGTCTAAATTGGAAATAATTTCATTTCAGAACTGTCAGAGTTTCTATTATTGTCTTTCATCTTCTGATGCTGCTGAAGTCCAGTGTTATGGTTATTGTTGATCCTCCCCATGCCTCTTTTTATTTTCTCTGAAATTGTGCAGTTTTTTTCCCCCATATGAGGTCACCTGGTCAGGTTTTTACATAAGGTGGCTTTGATACTAAGTGAACTCTTTCAATTTGCAAAGTCATGCCTTTCAATAGCTTAGAGGTTTTCTTGAATTATTTCAATGATATTGCCTTTCCTTCAATTTCCGTTTTATTTTTTCTGAAACTCCTCATGGCCACATGTTATATATCCTGGAAAAAATTTCTTACTAAAAGTATTTTTCCTCCTGTTCTACGCATCTTATTTTTTAGTTTAATGCTTAGTTAACTCAATTATGTTTACCATCCACCTCTTATTTTTGTATTTTTGTCATTTGTTACACATTTTTCTTTTCCTAGAGCACTATTTTTTTTTAGTTCAATGTTCATTTTTATAGAATCTTGGTATTTCTTGATGTATGCAATGTTTTCTCTCAAATTTGTGGAGCTATTATCTCTCAGGAAATATCATCATCATTGATTATCTGATTTCAACAGAACTTTTGAATGTTTTATAAGTTTAAAATATGATTTATAAAAATAAGAAAAAAGGGATAGTAAAATCAACCTTATAAAGATAAAAGAGATTTATGAAAGTTTTCAATTAGTGTATGCTAATTGCAAGATAAAATGAGGTATAGGTCTTTATTTTTTTTTTTATTATTTTTTTTAATTTGCATATGGGCAGGAGGCACCAGGGATCGAACTCCAGACCTCCAGCACGGCAGGTCGGAGCTCTGCCTGCTGAGCCATGGCAGCCGCCCTAGGTTTTTATTTTTAATAAGTAAATTATCTCTCTGTTCTATGAAAACTTCTAAGGGAGAAAAAAGTCTGGAGATATTAATTCTTCTAAACACATAGGACTGCTGAAACATAAAATTGAGTTCAGTTGATATTCTCTAAACCATAATCTCTTTAAAAATATTTAGTGATGCATGGATTATAGGGTTTGTGATTGCCTATAAGCTAGTATTAATTTAAAGTCTGAATGTGTACCATTTCAAAACTTGTAGAATTTCTTATAAATTCTTATGATTATAACACAAATATTGAATCTTAAAATATTAAAAATATATAAAATTAATTTTCTTATGATTATAATAAAAATACAACACAAGAAATATATTAAATTTAATTAAAATGATATGGAAATGACATTAAGGGGCTGAATAAGCTCTCAGATTCATATTCTTTCTATAATCCTCATGTTCTAGAGAATGTGATTGAATATTAAAAAATTGTGGGAACTGACTTGATTTTATACATGTTGATTTAAAATTTTATTTATCAATGTTTTATGTAAAGTCAATATGCAAAATTGTATTTAAAGTCAGTGAAAAATCATGGAATTAATGGGTTTATTTACATACGTGGCTCCATAAAGGCAAACCTCTATGAATTTTGCATTAATTTGAATTTTTTTTCTGTATGCTGTATGGTGGGGGTCACATTTCATTCTTTTTCCATGTGATTATCCCATTTTTCTTTCTTTCTTTGCTTGTTTCTTTGTTTTGGTGGAGTACGCAAGCTGAGAATCGAACCTATGTTTGCCTCATGGCAGATGAGAATTCTATCACTGAACTACCCTTGTATCTGCAGAGTTTGTTTAAATATAAAATTTGGATTACTGTCTAACTCAAGATTTCCTAGAAAAATAGCTAAAAAATAATGAAAAGTGTTGCAACCCAATCAATATACATATTCCCCATAGAAAGCAATGTCTCCTCTGGTTTGAAAATATTCTCTTTTAGTTGCTGTTCAAATTCTAGGATGGATGACTTTTCATTTAAAGACAATAGAATTAATCTCAAAGTATTTAAAGTTTGCTGTATATTTTTTTTAAGTTGAGTGGGTTTTAGTATCGTAAGGGAATTTAATGGCTTTTGAGAGTGATTTTTATATCAGCATGCTTCAAAGCTTTTGTAGGTTTCAAGCAACCATTTTAAAGATATTTTGTTCAAATAATGGATTTATTTTACTCTCAGATAAGTCACCCAGTAATCCCCTGCTTTGCAGTTTATAGATGGTGCAACTAAGGTTAATTAATTAGAAATATTAAAGCTTGGATTAACACTTGGACCTGATTCACAAATCATCTGCTTTAGAATATCTTAGGTGCCAAGTAAATTTATCTTTTAAAACTTAATGCCACACTAGAGAAAAATAGGTTTTTTCCTTTTATTTTTACTTTTGAGCTCTGTAACATTTGGTAAACTATAAGAAATTAAGAGTGGTTTCCATCTAGTGTCCCACAGCCAAACTGTCTTAAACTATATTTACTTGCAGCTTTTTCTGGAAGATGCTATCAAGGAATTTTATTTAATTTTTTAAAATAGTTTATTTTTTAAAAAACAAAGAGTGTGTGTGTATGTGTGTATATGTATGTATATGTGTGTGTGTGTGTCATTGCCTAAATCTCTGAAGCGCAGTTGTATACATTCTAATAAGAAAGAAATTTCATATTTAAAAATAATACATGTTACTTTTACCTAAAGTATTCTAAAGCAAATGCTTTATAACCCTGGAGAGTGAGATAAAGGAGATGCTGGGAATCTGAGAATCAATGAGTTGGAGTTGGAGTTGGCAGACAGACATGATCTTTGAGGATAACTTTTGCTAGAAATTAGAAACTCTAGATTTTTCAAAGGTGAGCCTTAGGGATTTTACTTTAAACAAGAGGAATATATAAAGCCTCATTGCCAACATATATTAAAGAAAATTGAAATGGTACATTATGCTGAGTATTTGCTGGCAGGAAAAAAATAAAAACAGAAACAAAATATAAAAATCTTCCTCAAGAAGGCTTATGAAATAATGACTTTTATAGCTTAATCAGGAAAATCAATTACCAAATGTAATCATTGTTGGTTTGGGTGATAAAACAAAATCAATAGCTTTATACAGGCACCAGCAGCATTTTTTGTAGATGTGATTGGTGAAGATTTTAGGCTTTCTGGGCCATATAATCTTTGTCACAACTATTCAACTGTTATTACAGTGTAAAGCACCATATAAATGCCCAAACAAAGGAGTGTGGTTGCATTCCACTAACACTTTATGGACATTTAAATTTGAATTTACATAATTTACACATATCATGATTCTTTGCCTTTTTATACATTTTCAACTATTTAAAAATGTCAAGACAATTCTCAGGTCATGGGTGATAAAAAGACAAGTGCTATACTGAATATGGTCCAAAGTAGATAATTTGTCACCACTTCTCTAGTACTATACAAAGTATTCTTCTTAATTCTGAGTGAAATGAGGACAGAGCTTGTGGATATAGCTTTAAGGTTAGCTCATTGCTGTTGCAAATAAATATTTGTCAAAATAATACATAGCTTAAACAACTTGCTTCTCAAATATCTATTTCTTCAGGAGGCATCATTTATAGAGAAAAATAATAAAATATATAGACAATCTTACTTATATTTTAAAAGATAAATACTTGAGAGTTTAAACTTCAGATCCATCATAATCACAAAATGAAAGTTTTTATATTTTGAAGAATTTATTTTCACTTCCATTCCCAGTGAGGGAAGACTAATTTATGTTGACTGCCAATATTCAAAGTAAAACATAAAAACCTGATCTTTCTATTTCTATCCATCTTAATTGATATTTATATATGGAAATCTGTATGACACAATTGAAATGCTGCCAATAACAATATATTGAGAAAAAAATTCTAGAAAGAAAGAATGCAGCAAAGTGACTCTGACATTCAGCACCACTCTTCTCTTTAAATTTGATAATGATTCTAAAAAGACATGTCTGAGAAGTAGAGAAACTGAATAGAAGCCAGATTCTGAGAAACTGCATAGCTGAGAAGAGCTTGTAAAAATATTTTAGGCTTGTGTGTATAAATTTTGCAGTTCAGAACTCACCGAGGTACCACAACAGTAATAGATACCTGATTTCCATCTGGAACAGCAGAAAAGTTTCTGTTGTGGACATAATGGTGAATCAGGAAACCACAGCCATCCTAAAGGCTGAAGCCCTGCTTTGAATCATATGTTGTCTGTTTTATAATGTGACCTCTTCTTCATCTACTGCCATTTCCAGAGGCACCTCCAAACATATCTGAAGAAAAATTTAATGTCATGCATGGTTTGCTGGTTTGAAAGCATTGTGTACTCATGAAAAGCCATATATTTAATCCGGATTCAATATTGTAGGGCCGAAACCCTTTTGGTCATATTATTTCCATGGAGATGTGATGCTCCCAGTAGCAGATGTGACCCTTTGATGAGATTATCTACTCATCGTACTACTGATCAATGGAAGTTAGAATTTAAAGATGACAACGCAGAACACTTAGCCAAGGAAATTTCCAAACTATATGAGAAAATTGCAGCATGGTTGCTCCTTGAAGTTTATAGTAAAATGCAAGAGGAAAGAAATTAGTTGAGAACTGAACTCTTGCTTACAAAGAAAACAGAAATTGGTACTCTGGAAAATTCTGGGCTTCCAGAAATTAAGACCCCAGAGAATAGGGTTCTATGTGAGGATTTAACCAAACATGGAAGGAACCAGCCATTACAGGATAAGCAAGAATATTGTCAAAAATATATGTGGAAAGGCCTACTGTCTGATGGTTCTGATCCCTGCATACTACAAAGAAAACCAACAAGAGTGTTGTGGGATCTGTGTAATGGAACCACTTGTGGTATGGACTAAAAGGAACAGAAGAGGGACAAATTGAAGAAAAGATTACTTCAGAGGCAGAGGCATGGAAGCTAAGGTCAGGAGCCAGGAAATCTCAGGCTAGGAGAGCAGACCCACCCATACATGTGGCGAGGGTGAGTGTCTGGAAGCAGAGGGCAGGTCTCACACTTGGTTGCTCAGGAAGAGTTGTTATGTACCAGTTCTCAGAGGGTATGGGCATCATAAACCAGTGACTGGGGCAGCCTGGCTGCCACCCATTGTTTAGAGGGGTTGAGTGTGTGCCCTGGAGAAGGCAGAGATCCCAGGTACTTCCCTGATGTTAGGAGAGGGTAGACCCAAGAAAAGGTGGTCCCCCAAATGAGCCCCAGTCTTCTAATCCCTGCACCAGCATTTGGAAAGAGCAAGGCTGATGCACAGGCCCTTGGAAAGGGTGGGACTGTTGCATTCTAAAGCTCATGGATAAATGACTCTCAGACTTTGAAATCCAATGGAGTTTGCCTTGCTGGTTTTCAGAACAGTTTGTGTCCAGTTACCTCTGTTTACCTTTTGAGTTCTCCCTATGGCAATAGAAACATGTATCATATGAGAGCTCCTCCTTTGTATATGAGCAGCAGATAACTTGTTCTGAGTTTCCCAGGCCAGAGCCACAGGAGAAATTTTGCCTTAGAATTGACCATGCCTCTAGGTGACTTGATGAGATTTGTACTGTTTCGACTTTATATTCCATTTGTATTGCTACTGAAATGGTTTAAGACATCTGTGATATTGTGATGGAGTGAATTTATTTTGTATATGGAAAGAATATGTCTTTTTTTTTATTCCAGATGATGGAATGTGCCAGTTTGAAACTGTTGTGTACCCAAGAAAAGCCATATTTTTTCAGCCTGATTCAATATCATAGGGTGGAAAATTTTTGATCAGATTATCTCTACTGAGATGTAATGCTCCCAGTTGTGGTGGGTCCTTTTTCATGAGATTATTATGCCCAGTTGTAGGTGTGGCCTTTTGGTTAGTTGGAAATGTGACTCTGCCCATTCAGAGTGGGTCTTGATTAGTTACTGGAGTCCTTTAAAAGAAGAAACATTTTGGAGAAAGCTCAAAGCCCAAACAGATGCTTGGAGGACAGTTGCTTCAGAGCTGACAGACACACAGGTATTCGGAGATATTTGGAGTGCCGACAGACAGAACAGATGCTTAGACATGGGTGGAGCCCAGTAGACATTGCCATGTGCATGAGATGCTAAAAATTCATGAGATGCTAAGCAAGCCAGAAGCCAGAGTAGTGTCCCGGGGGAGCTAAATGAATGACCACTGATGCTTAGACAGGAAACCACTGGCATCAGAAGCTGGAAGCAATCGAACTGGGAACAAGGACCAGCAGACATCAGCCACACAACTTCCCAGCTGACAGAGGTGTTCTTGAGTGAAACTAACCTTAATTTTGACATTTCCATGGACTCAGAACTGTTAAATTCCCTTTTTAAAAGCCATTCCATTTCTAATATATTGCATTCTGGCAGCTTTAGAAGACAAATACACATGACCTTAAATTTCCTCTGTGTTTATTTTTCTATACACAATAGATTACATTTAATTTTATAAATAAAATATAAATAACCAGACATACTAGCAGAGAGGTTGACATGACTGGTAACTGAATGATAAGTACAGATAATAGAGATAGATGCTGATAGAATAGTTGCAATATTGGAATTATAAGATTAGATATTTTAAATTACTGTGATTAGTAAGATACTGAATGTGATGACAATGATTTTAAGGAATGAAATAGAAATGCTAAAATAGTAAATAAAATGTTTCAGATCTTCCAAATAAAATACTTGAAATTAAAAATTTAAGGACATGTTTAATAAGTGAAAAACACAACTGAAGAGAGTAATAAATATATTCTAGACAGAAATAGGGAGATTAAAAACAAACTACAGAAAACAACATTATACACATATGAGATATTGGGGAGTTCTAACATACAGGAAATTGAAATCAAATGAATCAAACCACAGATGAATCAAACCACAGAACCACAGAGAAGAGAAAACTCTTTAGTTAGAGGAAAAACAATCACCGACTGCAAATAAGGGAGCAAAAAGATTACAGATGACATCATTTTTAAAGCAATTTTATTGAGGCATATTCACACACCGAATAATCCATCCAAGGTATAAATCACTGGCTCACGGTATCATCTAATTGAGCATTCATCACCACATCAATTAGTAGAACATTTTCTTCATTCCAAGAAAACAAAATGAAAATAAAAATGAAAATAACATCCAAAACATCCCAAATCCTTTTATCCCCCATTATTTTTTAACTTTTTAATCTTTAGTATATTATTCATCTCCCCAAACTCTGGATAAAGGGAGTGTCAGTCACAAGGTTTTCACAATCACATGGTCACATGATACAAATTATATAGTTATACAATCATTACCAAGAATCTAGTCTACTGGATTCCAGGTCAATAGTTTCAGGTATGTCCTTCTAGCTATTCTAATATATTAGAAACTAAAAGGAATACCTATATAATGCATAAAAATAGCCTTTAAAATGATTGCTTGACTCAATTGGAAATCTCTCATCCACTGAAACTTTGTTTTCTCTGTTTTCTTTCCTCTTTTTGGTCAAGAAGACATTCTCAATACCACAATGCCAGAGCCAGGCTCACCGCTGGTAATCATGACTCACATTGCTGGGGTGATTTACAGCACTGGGAGTCATGTCCCATATATGGGTGGTGAATTTACTTGCAGAATTGGGTGAGAGAGAGGTCACATCTGAGAACAAAAAAGGTATTCTGGGGGTTACTCTTAGGCATAATTTTAAGTAGGCTTAGCTTCTCCTTTGCAGGAATAAGTTTCATAAGGGCAGGCCCCAAAGTCAAGGGTTTGAATTATTAAATTAGGAGTCACTAATACTTGTGAGAATATCAGGAATTCCTGAGGTGGGGTTGCTTAATATTTTTACATTCCCCCCCAGAACAAGGGATCTTTGCAAATACTTTTTCACTTTTCTTCCCCAAATACTCTTGGATGTTTCAGGGAATTGCATTAACCTATACAGAATAACAAGATCTCATTCCATATTCCAGGTTCCATATAATTATGTTATTTAAATAAATTGACCATACAGGCTAAATTAGATATTGTGCTGCATAAAATATATATTTTTTCCAAATAAATATCTCTTCTTTTGGTCTCACGCAGAAGCTGGAGACTTAACCACAGTTACTATCATCCTTTACTCTGTATTCCAATTTTTTTTATCTTAATCTTAGACAAGTCCATTTCATTCATGTCTATAGTTGAAGTCTGATCTCTTTTTCAGCTTTGTTAACAGTTGCTGTATGGAGTAATGCTGACTTTCCGAGGTGCAGAACTCAAACTCTGAGTCCCAGGTGCCAGATAGATACCCAAAAGTTCCAAGGAGCTACAAGGTTATATGCAAGAAGCTCAGCAACTCAGAATTTAGAAATCATAATTAAATTCAGAATAGATTGGACTGCTGTGAGTGCTTACAATCTGGGAACATTTACAACCTCCAACCTGCTTTAGGTCTTTGGGTCTTAGGTGATTATTATGCAGACAGCATATAGATGGATCTTCTTTTTTAATCTATACTTTAGCATTTCTTGTTTAGCAGTTCCCTTATTATAAACTTTCTCAGTGTCTGAAAATATTTTAAACTCTCTCTCATTTTTCTTTTTTCTATGTCTTTAAACCAATTTTATTTTTATTTGAGACACTTATAACCATTTGCTGTATTATGTATTTTTGTTTCTTCATTATCTGTCCTCATATTCTACTGAAAAATAGGCCTCCTCCCTCCCCATAAAAGCAGTGACTTTGAGGCGTTTGTTTCTTTTTGTGTCCTCCAGCACCTAGAACACAGAGAAGAGGCTTCTATTAGTCAGGTTATTCTGTCTGTTGTAACAATCCACACATCTCTGTGGTTTAAATATGATGAGGGCTCATCTTTGCTTTTGTTAAAGTCCAATGGACCTTGGTTGTTGTGATGGGTACTCTGTCATACACCATTACTCAGAGGAAGTTTCCTTTTATAAAGTATCTCTTCCCTCTTATAGGACCTCAAAGTCCTCACTGGATTCTCTGTCTTTAGCCAACAGGTGAAGAAAAAGAGAATTTAGGGGGGGATCATGTAGGATGTTTTAGGAACCAGGCCTGGAAGTGGAGTTCCTCACATCTACATGCTTTCAATGGCCAGAACTGAGTCACTTGGCTCCACTTAGAAACAGGCTGGAAAATGTAATGTAGCTAGTGTGTCAAGGAAGAAGAAAGGAGGACATAAATTTGGTAACCATTCAGAGTCTCAATTGCAGTCTCCCCTTCTGAGTACTCTAAGAGTTCTTCTGCAAATACTTTTTGACACATAGGCCCAATACATCACTCAAAACACACACACCCACACAAATCCTCTCTGCAGGGGAAATCGGCCTAAGTCATATCCATTCACAGAATTTAGTTAGAAGTCCAGTTTCTCAGGTGATATTCAAACTTTTCTATTAGACCTAGTTTGGTTCCTTTGACCCAGTGATCTATCGGCTAATTATATAATAGGGGAACAGGAACAGTGTGGATATCCCAATTAACAAAGGGGAAGGGTGGGGAATACAAATAGCAATTAATGAATTACAGAAATATGGACTCCCACGTGGTGGCCATTGTGTAGAATTAAGGAAATTCCTTGGTTAGACTTTGATTCTTTCATCTTGGAGGAACTGCTTTGTTCATTATTGTTCATGGCACTTGGCTTCACCTATGAAAGGCTATTCCTTGTTCTTAATCCCCCTTGGCCACATCTGAAATGGGTATTGTGCATGCCCTCCATATACATAGTTCAACAGCCTGCTTCCTTCTTCCTGAAGACAGGCTACTGGTGATACTGGACTCAACTTGTCATATGGCAAGGCACATGGTGGCATCTCCTGGTCTGTCCCTTCTATTCTGGGTTTTGTTGTTTCCAGCTTCGGTCTTCAGTAGCTTCCTCACTGTTTCTCAAGGTTTCTCTCTCAGCTTCTGTCTTTTTCTATGTGTGTCTCCCTCATTTCTGAGGAGCAGTTTTGCCGCATATAGAATTCTTGGTTGGCAGTTTTTCTCTTTCAGTATCTTAGATATACCATATCATTGCATTCTCACTTCCAAGTTTTTGGCCGAGAAATTTGCAGATGGTCTTAATCAGCTTCCCTTGTATGTGATGAATCACTTTTCTCTTGCTGTTTTCAGAAATTCTCTATTGGTCTTTGATATTTGACAACCTGATTAGTAAGTGTTTTGGAATAGGTCTGTTTGGATAGACCTATTGGATCTGTTTGATCCGAATCTACTTTGCTTCTTGGATCTGAAATTTTATATCTTTCATAAGAATTGGGAATTTTTCAGTGATAGTTTCCTCCACTATTTTTTCTGCCCCCTTTTCCTTTTCTTCTTCTGGGACAGCCATAATGCATGTATTCATGCTCTTCATGTTGTCATTCAATTCCCTGAGACCTGGTCGTATTTTTCCATTCTTTTCCCTATCTGCTCATTTGTGTGTGGATGTCCAATGTCTTGTCCTCTAGTTCACCAAGACTTTCTAGTGTCTCTTCAAATCTATTGTGGTATATCTCCACTGTGTTTTCAGCTCTTATATTGTTCCTTCCATTCTCATAAGTTCTGTCTTGTTTTTACAAACTTTTGAGTCCTTCTATTTTACTCAGTGTCTCCTATATATCCTTCATCTCTTTTGCTATATTTTCATTTACCTCATTAGCTTGATTCATTTGATTTAGTATGTGTGTTTGAACATCTTTAATTAGTTGGTTCAACTCTTTCTTGTCATTTGATGTGTTAGTCTGTTCTTTTGACTGGCCCATATCTTCCATTCTTCTTCATATGACTCATGATTTTTTGCTCATGCCTAGGCATCTGATTTCCCTAATTACTTTATTCTGAAAGTAGTTTTGTCTCTTTTACCTGGAGATTTATTTCTTATTGGTTGACTTTGTTTGCTATCTGTTCTTTGACATTCAGTCCAACTTATTCTAGACCTCTAGCATATCTTCTGTTTAACTGATCAGAATTTTTTAGCTTTCATATTCCTGGTTCTTGCTCTGCCTATATCAACCCTTTTTTTGAAGAAGGTCTCCCAAAATATAATCTAGCCCAATATGATTTTCCCAAACAAGACAAGCTCAAATGTCTATAGGGTGTAGCTATTATCAAGTTTCTCTAAGGATGAGATAAGCAGGTTACCAGACTTTCCTGTGAAGCCTCTAGACTCTGTGCTTTCATATCCTGCCCAGAAGGTGAGGCTTGTCAGCTTGCTTCTCCTCATTGGCATAAACTGGTGCAGATCCTTTAACACTCAGCAGGCCCTGTCCTTTCCAGGGGCATAGTTGAGACAGAGGCTGAAGTAGAACATGGTCTTAGGCCGCTGGATTTTTTTCTCCAGCCCCTGGAATCTGAATTTTCTGAATGAAAGCTACCACTTATGCTGGGCTCTTTTCTTAAGAAAGATACACCCTTTAGGGAATTATCTCCTTAACCTGACTAGCTACCTTTTTTCTCAGACATCTCTTAACTAAGTACTGACAATTGAAAATCCCTGAGATTATTTTTCTTATGGACTACTGTGCTGGTTTTAAAGGATTTATGTACCTTAGAAAAGCCATGTTGCCATCCTAATCCCATTTTGTAAAGACATCTGTTTTTTCTAAACCTTATTCAGCACTGTATGTTGGAAACTGTAATTGGATTATCTCCATGGAGATGTGACTCAATCAAGAGTGGGTACAAAACTTGATTAGGTAGAGGTGTCTCCACCCATTCCAAGTGATCTTGATTGGCTTACTGGGATCCTATAAAAGAAGAGACTTTTTTGGAGAGAATGCCTTTTAAGAATGATGAGAAAGTCACAGCAGAGCCAGGCATAGCCATAAGACCAAGAGAACCACAGAGTCCATCAGCCAGTGAACTTTGAAGATTCTGAGAGAACAATGGGAGAATGAGGAGAACAATGGGAAAATGAGGAGAACACCACAGAACCATGAAGCAGAGTGTCCAACATCCAGTGACTTTTGGAGATGAAGAAGGAGACTGCCTTCTGGGTAGCTGGAGAGGAAGCTAGCAGATGATGCTGTGTTCACCATGTGCCTTTCCAGATGAGAGAGAAACCCTGGCCTTGTTTGCCATGTGCCTTTCCACTTGAGAGAGAAACTGTGAACCTCATCAGCCTTCTTGAAAACCAAGATATCTTTCCCTGGATGCCTTACATTGGAGATTTCTACAGGCTTATTTTAATTAGGACATTTTCACAACTTAGAACTGTAAGCTAGCAACTTATTAAATCCCCCTTTTAAAAGCCATTCCATTTATGATATATTGCATTCTGGCAGCTAGCAAATTATAACACTTGCTCAACAGAGAAAAATATTCAATTTGAATGGGAAAGTCAATGAATGTGAAACATTATCACGTAAAATATTCTTTTCAGTAGATGATAACAGAATACTACCAATGCATTAACTGTACCCGAGGTTTTTATTTACAAATCAGAAAATATTCTATGACACAGAGATCTGTGCCAGGTCAACAATTCACACTGAATTTATGTGAAATCTGTGAAAACAATACACATCAAACAGTGTGCATAAAATCTCTGCATTCAAGGGGCATAAAGTCAAACTCAAAACTTTTCCTATTGAATTAGAATTTTGACAAAAAAGGTAGATAATGTACAGAGAGGCAGATAGAGAATAGGGAAGTTTGGCACACCTTCATGAATAACTTGTATTAAGAAATTAATGGATGACACGGAGGCAGAAAAGGAAGATAGTCCAAAAATAAAATTTGGTAATGTATAGATAGTACATGGAGAAGAAATGCACATATTTTAGTATTTTCTGACAATATTTAATATTTTCTGACAATATTACAGTGATTTGTGGTAGGTACCAGTGTAGGGGTGGTAATTCCAGAGTAAGTATAAACTCAACTTTGCTCCTAAGACAAAGCATTTACCTATATTTTCTTGTTTCATCATCTGTAAAATGAGGATGATATTAGAACCTACTTCAATATTTTTTATGAAAATAATATAAATATTAAGTATCCATGCAATTAAAGTGATGTCCACTTTAAGATGAGCACATGAGTGTGTCTGCTTTTATTATTGTCATGATATCTCAAATAAGCTGAGTTGTCAAAATGAATCAGCATAAAATATTTCTCTTTCAAGATATTTCAACATAATGTTAAACATATTAGTAATAGAAATTTAGAAATATTTTGTTTTTTTAAGAGCTAAATTTCAAATATTTAGAGATACCATTTATCCAGAAAACGACAGACTTCAATAAAATATTTATTTTCTAAAACTATTTTTCAGAATAGTGACCAAAAATATTTATTCATGAGTGCTCCTCCCTCTTATAAGCAGTAAATATACTATTGTTCAAAAACATAAAATTATTTCTGTGAATAGTATGCAAAACCAATGTGGATTTCAGTTTGTAAAACAACATTAAATCTTCATCCTCAACAATTTGGATTTTCAATGTGAATCACATTCTCTGTGCAATTTCATACATAATTTGGATTCACAAGTTTTTACTCTGAACCTTTAAGTAAAAAATAATATGATAAAGCACACTACAGGACTGAGATTATGTTTTGTTATAAATATGAAGTACAGTAAGAATTTTAATATATAATATAGTTTAAAAATAATTAACGGAAAGTAAAGCATACTTTTTACGTTGTTTTATTTTTTCCATTTTATAATGGTAAGAAGTTCTAAATGATATCTTTAAAATGACAAATTCTGCAGTTGAGAAATCAATCTAATGCTTAAATCTGCATATATCAGGAATACAAATACATGATTAATTTAGAAAATGTCTTAAAGTATCATTTGTGTAGGGCCTAGACTCTAGACAAATAATGCAGAAGAAAATGGGTAATTTGTTGGTAAGTTAATACTCACAGATTTTGTCTTATCTCTCTATGTTAGGTTTATCTCTCTTCATGCCTTATATTACTTTTTCATCTTAAATGACATAATTTCTACTTTTTACCTCTCTACTTTTATTCTATATGTAATTCCAGCAACAACCCCACTACATTTGCCTTCTCTTTTATAATGAGGGTCATATCAAATGAATCAAAAATTATAATAACCAAAAAAGGGACTCTTATTATTAAATACATTTTTATTCAATACCTGAAATTCGGAAAAGGGTAAAGATTATCTAAAGTTGCTTCATTGCAACTCACCGGGAAGAATGATGAAAAGACAGAATATGCTTTATCATGATCCATTCTGAGATGTGACAATGTCTCACAGTGAAACTGCCAAACACATGGCTGGTTGAGGAGTCCTAGAATTATTATTACATTCAGCGACAAAATGGGTTAAGGCATGTTATGGTTGACAGATTGTGCAAATAAAAGAAAGAACAATGTCAAGGTTCCACTAAATCTTTTTTGATCAACAATAAATCTTCCCTCAGTAAGTATGTAGATGTTTAGACAATTACTCAGCAATAGATTTATATATCAACAGCCATTTTCATCACCTTGAATAGTAAAATATAATGCAAATATATCTTCTACTGTTAAAAATAAAGAACTAGGTACTGTGGCTTCTGTTATTTTAATGGTATGGGATTAGATATGATTTTGTCTGCATCCCAAAGGTATGTGTTAAAAGTTTTTGAGAAAAGTAGATGCAGAAAATAAAGCAATGTCTTCCTTAGTCTTTTCCATAACTCTCAATGGTATTCTTGTGATTTGGGACTACAGTGACAAATTAACTGACCCTAATGGAAATGCCCATAGTGTCAGGAAGATAGAAAGAGGGAAAACATTATCAAAAACTTGAAAGTGTAAAGAAGAGTTCTTCTTAATAAGACGTGTAAGTTTAATTTAACAGATAGAACTTTTACCATAGGTTCCAATAATATTTTACGGTATTTTCTAAATAAAGCCTTCAATATTTCCAAAAGATATAACCAAAGATATATATACTTCACCTTATTTCATTGATATACAACTATGGATTGCAAGTTGCAGGTTTATGAGAAATAAAATGATTTTTCTTTTGAATGTCATAGCAAAAATACAAAATTCCATAAAAAACACTTGGAGATCTTATGTAACTCACGTTTCCTCTTCCTGTCTTTAAGAATTATAATTAGTAGAATAATGTTTCACATTTTCCCATAAGAAAGAACAATTGTCTGGTGTTAAACTGATAGAGAACACAGAATTAAAATTACCATATGTAATCCTTATTCCACATAGTCTAGAGTAAAAAGTGGACATGTAAAGAATTAAATCCCCAAGCCTCTCTCCTGAGCATTTAACACTTGAGACTCTTCAGGGAAGGAATCATTAATTCAGGATTGCCTCTTTCAATTTCTGTTCCCATCAGGAGGACATAAGGTTATATCCTCTTATAAAGCAATTTACATAATGATTCATACTAAAGTTTCCAGGCTAAATTTTGGGGCACCCAGATAATCAGAAAAAAGTTCTGAGGGGATTAAGCAGATGCCTGAATAGCTAGTTGATGATGACATCAGGAAATTAAACACTGTAATAAGGGAACCAAATTCTTACCCTGTCCAGGCCTACATCTTTCATTCAAGTTTTAAAATCCACAGTTATTCCAAGAAATAAATTAACTTTCTAATGCTGCATAATGTTAAAGGTGATAGGAGGTTTAAAAGTCATTCACCTAGGGTGGTGCAATGATGTTTCAGTGGCAGAATTCTCACCTGCCATGCCAGAGACCTAGGTTTGATTTCTGGAGCTTGCCCATGCCAAAAAAGAAAACAGAAAGTCATTTACCTAAATTGGTAAATGTGAAAATGAACTAAACTTTTAGGAATTTAAGAATAAACCACAAGTCTAAATTTTCAGAATTTGGTTTTTCATTAAATAAATAATATCTTTTGCTTCTGAAATCTGATTTTTGTGTCTATCAAGATTATTTTTTTCTTATTTATGCTTTATTAGGAGGAAGTAACATATTTCAATATCAACAATCATAATCCACAAGATAAAATCATTGACTAGTTATATTTCTTTGTATCAATTTCAGAAAATACTTGGAAATATACCTTAGAAATTAGTTAAATTCTAACCACATGTTAGATTTCATATATGTATTGAATATATATGGAGTGTGTTGCATTGAATATATATATATATTGGGTATATATATATATGGTATATATATATATTTAATGAATATATTACATCTCATTTGACACTGGATATCAACATCATGTAAAATGTGCTGTGATTATAGTATCAGAAATATCACATTAGAAGCTTCAACAAATTAAGTTTATTGACTAATGCAATTTTTAATATATACTCAATGTTTGTTTTAAATATGTTTATTTCACTAAATTGTTAACCTGGAATCTAAAATTTAAATAACTACCAAGTGCTCAAAATTTAAGCACAATATAGTTTCCAGATTCCTGCCATAGTTTTTAAATCTTTGCTTATATTTCTCTGAACTTACTCAAAATATTATTTTAAAGTTCATATGCAAAACACCAATAACTGGGTCATGTTTTTTGCTTTTCATGTAGTCCGATATTTCTTTTGTTTGTCAGTGGTAGTTTCTTGATTTTTGTGTCTTTATTATGTTTGTTGTCATTTTCGTGTGGGTCTATCTTATTTCTTTTTTAATCATGTGAGGAACTTCATATGTGAAAATAATGTTAATAAAAGTTTGAGGAACAAGTTGATACTCTCTTCCTTCAGAGATAAACTGTATTATATTCAGGAAGGATGATGCGGCATAAACAATTCTCCATAAACCCAATGTACTATTCAGGGATTGGGATAACTTGAAGCCGGTCTTCAATTTCTGTTTGAACCAGTGTATTTTCCTTTCAATTGTATTCTTAGATGATAATCACAAAGTGTAGTGTTTACCAAAAGTTCATCTTCTCTGACAATACCGCTGCCATCATCAAACACTCTATTAGGAAAAAAACCCAGCTTATATAGCTCACTTCCATGTGTTTTCTTTATCTTTTGTACTTTTGTTCTCTAGTACCACAAATTAGAAAAAAGATGATCCCCTCTCATATGCAGAAAATTTCAGTTTCCCTCAAAGCAAACTTGAAGGGAACTATGGGTCAAATAACCTACTACACATGATGAAAAGTAAGATGTCCCTAACATATTTTGTGCTTTTCCATTCAGAAGCAAAAGTAAAATGTTCTTACTAAACGAAAAAACCAATCAACTGGCCCTTTGAAATCTTTTAAAATCATAGACTAATTTGGGAAAATTTACACTATTTAGTATTCCAGTAGGACAGATGCTGAGTTGTGTTCTTCTATTTATCACATTTAAACATTCATTTTCTTTTTATAAATGATACATATATTTTTAAAAATGATTAGGTAATCTGCTATTAATGGTTGCTGACAGAGAATCAAATTATTCAAACAGCTAAACAATTTTGCTATTATATAAACATTTAAGATGAGTATCTAAAAAGGAAAGAAAAATAAACTTCTCAAATACACTATTAGCTATGCAAATAGTTCATTTGATGTACATTAGTATACTTAAATCATTCTTCAAAATACTTTTATTTTAGATTTGAAGTATCTGAAGTAATTTAATCACATGCCATAAAATATTATCTGTTATATAGCAGCAATCTTTTGTTATTAAAATAGTTTTTATTCTTATGGTCACTATAGTTTCTTTTGTCAGAACAATAATTAAATACAATAAATCTGGGCCACTATTTTTAGTCTGAGTGCTTAAGAATGGCAGACCATGATATACAGCTGCTTGCACTAATGGAAGAGAATCTTTGATTTAAAATATGCTATCCCAGTAATATCATGAATTTAGTATTAATAGTCTATAAATTAGGTCTCGTATATGAGGAGAATTTTTCTACATGAAGCCCAGAACTTATAATGGAATGAACAAGATGCCTTCTGAGTACCACTGGGATACAATATGATCTTTTATCCCTTTAGTTGAAATTCATCATTACAGGATTTCAGAAAGAGTACTAAGATATGTATAAAGTCCCCATTAGTGCCTGGTTGGCACTGATAAATTCTTGGTTGTGCTGTTAATAATTTAATGATATGGATTTTGACATTACCTTTTTGCAAAAACCCATTGAATGGTTGAGAAAGATATTTGATATCCCTCAAGATGTGACTGAACATATTATTCCTAGTACTAGAAGTTTTGTTATGAATATACATTATGACTGCTTCAATAGAAAACTTTCATTTGACATTAGAGAGGAAACTGGTAAAAATTTCTGAAAGCCTGGGTCTGAGAAATTTACATAATGTGAAAATAAATGGCCAGTTGCTTAACTATAGTATTTAAAAAAATTATGTATTCACCTTAGGAAACTAGAGAAAGAGGTTCGATTTAACCTAAAGCAAGCAGAAAAAGATAAATGATCAAAATTAGACCAGAGATCAATGTAACTGTAAACAGAAAAAGACATGCAGAAAGCTCCCTGAAACAAAAAAAGATCAATAAAATTGAAAAACCTCTATCCAGGCTATACAAGAAAAGAAGAGAGAAGAAACAAGTCTACCAATATCTTTTTGTTAAAGAAGGGACATCACTGCTGATTCCAAAGATACTAAAATGTTGATGAAAGAATATTATGAACAATTCTATGCATACAAATTTGATAGATGAAATAGACCAATTCCTTGAAAGATACAGACATCTGAAATGCACAAAGGGAGAAGTAGACTATCTTAGTAAGCCTATATCTATTATAGAAATTGAATTAACAGTTAATAAATACAACAGAAGAAAGTACCAGACCCAGAAGATTGCACTGGTGAATAGCAATGAACATATGAAGAAGGAATTTTACCAATCCACTGCAATCACTTCCAGAAAATAGAACTAGAGGGAACATTTCCGAACTCATTTTATGAGACCAGCTTAGGTGTTTACTCACTAATATGTAATATGATTAACATATCAAGGCCTGAATACAAATATGGAAATTTTACTCATAATCACAAAAAATGGGAAGGAACCAAGTCCTTCAGTAAGTGAATGGACAGAAAACAATGATGTATCCATTACAATGGAACATTAGTCTCCAATAAAAAAATAATCCATTAAACAAAAGACATGGATGACATAAATTCATATTGCTAAGAGGATAAAACTAACTGAATAGGCTACATATTACATGATTTTAATTATACTACATTCCTGAAAAGGCAAAACCATACATATTACATGATTTTAATTATACTACATTCCTGAAAAGGCAAAACCATAAAAAAGTATAAAGCCTACGGTGCCAGAGGTTTGGGATGAAGGATTGAATAGTTGAAATGCAGAATACAAATATTTTGGGATAGTAGAATTATTGTATAAGCTATTGTAATGTTGGTACACATTATTATGCATTTGTCATAATCTAAATTACTGTATACAACAATAAATGAAACTTAGTCTATGAAAATTAACAAAATAGCTTAGTCAGGAAATCCCAGAATGGATGCCTATTTTGACTAGAGAATCTGCACATATTATAAAGGTATGAAATCACTAAAGGGTAAAAGGTGCTGACCTAAATATCTTGGAAGCGTGTGGAGCTTATAAGTCCAAAGTAACTGCACATAAACACTACAATTTTGTTGATAGTGTTTCCAATTGGGAATGGGTAGCAATTCTGATACTATCATATGTGTTTAGTGGAATTGAAAATTTATGGAATTGGATGTTGAATGGCAGGTGCTAGGTGTCTCACTGTTTGAGTAGGAGTTTAAAGATGAGCAAGGCAAGGAGGCTAAAGTGGCCTATAGGTAATAGATTAGAGTTGGAGAAATCTGTATATACTCATGTTTAGCTTAATATAGGTACAAATGTTTATATATGAAAGGATTTATAGTTATGTATACACAAAGGTTATTATACATACATATATTGATTTCCTTGCTCTGTCAGCTAATAAAAGGCTAGAAACAACAATGTCCCACTACTGAGTGTATTTAATATGCAGGTTTTGGTTTCTATTACCACTTTCCAACATGAGGAAAAAGGAAACAGGGTTCCTTTGAAAAATGACTGATGGTAGAATTTAGGCATCAGAAATAAGAGATGAGGCTGGATTCCACAAAATGGCTAATGGTAGAATTTAGGCATCAGATATAAAAGATGAGGCTGGACTCCACAAAAAGAGCACCCAGTGGCCAAAGTTAAAATAAATTGAGCAAAAAAAATAAAGAATATTTTATTAAAATCAAACTATGAAATAAATATCTCTGAGCCCATAATGATACAAATACATGATTGAGCAAATCAGTAAATCGTGGAGAGTAAATGAATCTTCCACTCATAAATTCGAATAATTTATATGGACACCTTGCCCTCAAAAAAAGTGTAACATAGGGGTTTTTGTAGGTGCAAAGTGGATGAATAGGGAGTTTTATGGATAGCTTGCTCCACAAAAAAAAAAAAAAAAAAAAAAAAAAAAAAAAAAAAAACAACAACAAAAAAACTAGATGAATGGGTAAAAGGGATTGGAACTGACTAGATGGCAACCTTGGAACTAGATTGGACATTTAGAACAACCACATATGTGTCAGGAAAAGGGAGAAGATGACAAGAGTTCATCTTTAGTAAGAAAACGTGAAACCGCAACCAGTCCTTATTCCTCATCCTTATCACAATAGCTGTGGAAACAGCAGCAGAGACGTGCTGCCCAGATCCCAGGAATGGTTGGTGAGGACCTCTGTAAGCAAAGGAAACATTCTCTTTCAAAAGATGGGGTTGTTGTTTGAGGTCATTCTTGGGGATCCTGGGAAACTATCATGGATGCTAGCACCAATTTCAGCTCTCTGGGCAGCAGTGGCTTCCAGACCCACACCAGCATCCACAGAAACATAAAAAGAAAGTGCAATTTCTTATTTGTTTCCTTCTATGTGCTTTTTATCTGGCGTATCCATATAGGCCAACGCAGAAGCAAGCCGGATTCCATCCTTTCAGCAGCAGTAGCTACTGGCCTACAAGTATTCACTGAGACATAAAGAGTCAGTGAATTTTTTCCATTCTTTGTTTTTTTTTTTTGTTTTTTTTTTGTTTTTTTTTTTTGTGTGTGTGTGTATGGATGTTTCTTGGTCTGGCAAATCCCTGAGGGCCCAACATGAATGCTAATCTTGTTTTTGAACCAATGGGCAGCAGCAACTTCTGGATATACACCAGAATCCACTGGGGTATAAATAGCCAGTGAACCATTTTTCAATGGTTTACTTTCTTTTTTGGGTGGGTGTTTCTTGGTCTGATAGATCCCTGAGTGCCAGCACAAACACTAGCCTAAGTTTTGGTCCTCTGGAAGTCAGTCCCTTTTGGCTTCACATAAATATCCACAAGGATGGCTAGAGGAAGTGCATCCCATAGGGGGTTTGGGGTTCAGTTTCTTTCTTTCTCTTGTCTGTGTTGTTTGATCTGTCAGATACATTATGATGCTGCCCTTGCTTTCAGCCTTCACAGCAGCAGCTTCTGGCACCCCACAAACATCTAACATGTGACTTAGAAAGTGAGTACAAGTTTCCTTTATTTATTTTTGAGAGCATTTGTCACCTCAAAATACTGTTTGTCAGCATTTCTGTATTCTTTGTCTCTCTTATCATATTTCTATTGCTGTTTTGCTTTTTAAATTTTTTATTATTGTTATTTTGGCAAAATTAGGAGTGGGGGCACTTTGTTTCCAGACAGACAAAGTGCTCCAGATATCTGGAGATGCAGAAAGAAAATGCTCCAGGAGTGCCAAAAGCTGAGAGTGCCATTTGAAACTAGAAGAGTGGAGAGAAGGACAGCAGACATTGCTATGTGCCTTCATATGAGATGGAGAATTGGTCTTTCTTGAGTGAAGGTATCTATGCTAGTTTACTAACTGCTGGAATGAAATATACCAGAACTGGAATGGCTTTTACAAAAGGGGAATTTAATGTTACAAGTTTATAGTTCTAAGGAAGTGAAAGTGTTCAAATTAAGGTACTAACAAGAGATTACCTTCATTCAAGAAAGACCAATGGATCAGGAACACCTCTGTCAGCTGGGTAGTCACATGGCCAGCATCTGCTGATCCCTTGCTCCTGGGCTTTGATGCCTTCAGCCACTGCTCCTGTCATGGTTCCTCACTCAACTAGAAAGGCATGTAGTGAGACCTCCTAGCTCTCTACAGACTCCTTCACCAGCTTCCCAAAGGTTCTGTACATTCTGTTGGCTCTGTCTAGGTTCTGGCTTGCTTAATAACATCTCATGGCAATGTCTGCTGGCTCCAAACATCTCCAAACATCCGTATCTCTCTTCTCCAGATGTCTGCATCTGTGTCAGCTCTGCTGTGAAGTTTTTGTCATTTCTGAGGCTTCTGCCATTTCTGTTGATTCTGTCATTTCTGACTCTCTCCAAAATGTTTCCTCTTTTAAAAGATTCCAGTGAACTAGTCAAGACCCATCTGGAATTTGTGGAGTCACATCTCCCTCTAATCAAAGGTCCACATCTCCTTGGAGACAATCTAATCAAAAGATACCAACCTACATTAATGAATCAGTACTGAAGCAAGATTAAAACCTGAGTTTACTGGGGTACATAATACTTTCAAACTGGCACATTATCCTTTTGCTGATGCCTAAATTTGGATATTTTCATGGCTTTAGAACTGTAAATGTGTAACTTAATAAATCCCTCTTGTTAAAGCTAATTCATTTCTGGTATATTTCATCCTGGCAGCATTAGCAAATCAAAACAATAATCTAAAAAAGAATAAAAAGGCAATAATGGAAGAAGAAGGGACAAAAAATGAAAAGGCTTTGTTTCAGTTTTTTTAAAAAAATGTCCAAATTAAGGTATCAGCTGGAGGATACCTTCAATGAAGAAAGGCTGCTGGCATTTAGGACATCTCTGTCACATGGGAAGGCACATGGATGGTGTCTTCTGGTCCTTCTCTCCAAGGTTTTGTTGCTTTCAGCTTCTGGCTTTAGTGACTCTCGGCTTCTGTGGGTGTGACCTTGCCTCTCTACTTCTCTGATGCTTCTCTGAGCTCTTTTATCCTCCCATAAAATCTACAGTAAAATGATTAAGACCCACTGTTTTTTAGTTTGCTAAAGCTGCTGGAATGCAATAAACCAGAAATAGCATTATTTTTAAAATGGGAATTTATTAATTTGCAAGTTTTCAATTCTAAGTCCATGAAAATGTCCAAATTAAGGTGCCAACAAGAGGTTACCTTCACTTAATAAAGGTTGATGCCATTCAGAACACCTGTCAGCTGAGAAGACATGTAGTTGACTTGTGCTGGGGTCTTTGGGTTTTGGACACCTCTGTCGTCTGTGAAGTCACATGGTGATGACTGCTACCTTCTCATTTCATTAGGATTTCCCAGGGGTGTTTTCCTTCTGCATATCTAAAGATCTAGGGCTGTGTGGGCTCTATTGGCAATGAAAGTTTTTCCAAAATTGTTCTCTCTTAAAAGACTCTAGTAAGCAGCCCCAACTTAAAAGGGTGAAGACATATCTCCATGGAAATCACCTAAGCAAAGGTCCCATCCATAATTGGGTGGGTCATATCTCCATGGAAACAATCAAAAGTATCCCACCCAGCAATATTGAATGGGAATTAAAGAATATGCCTTTTCTGGGGTACACAGCGGTTTCAAACCCGCACCACCCTCTGGACACCAAAAAGACATGTTCCTTCCGTATGCAAAATACATTCATTTCATTACAATATCAGAAAGGTTTAAACCATTTCAGTAATGATGGAAATAAAACACAGTCAGAAACAGTAGAAAATCCCATCAAAGTCAGCCACAGGCATAGTCTGAACTAAAGCAAAATTCTCCTCAGGCTGTGGACTTGTGAAACTTAGAACAAGTTATCTGCCGCCAATATACAAAGGAAATATAGTCATAAGATATAAGTTTCAGAATTTCAGATAGAGATACAGAGTTTCCACAGAGAGAATTGGAGGAAGACAGGAGCCATCAGACCCCAAAAGTTTTGAAAACCTGCAGAACAAATTTCATTAGATTTCAACTTCTGAGAAGTCATTTATCTTTGCAGGTTTAGAAAATGGCAGGCCCATCATTTCCTAGGTCTATGCAGCAGCCTTTCTCTCTTATTAAATGCTAGGATGAGTTGTAAGACTGGGGGACATTGTGGGGACCACCTTTCTCTTGGCTCCACCCTTTCCAAGCTTTACAGCAGCACACCCAGGAACCCTCTCATCTCCATGGCAGAAGCTCAACCCTTCCAGGTCAAAAGGGTGGCAGCAAGGCTCTGCCCAATCCATAAGGAATGTGCTCCACACTCTCAGATGCCTGGGACACCAAGATTCTTCCAAAACATCTAGGCAGAAGGTCTGCCCTCTGCCTCTGAAGCAAACTCACCCTCTCAACACATGTCAGTGGATCTGCTCTCCTGGTCTAAAATTTCCTAGCTCCAGACCATGTATCTTCCATTGTTCAGTATCTGAAGCCATTTTTCCTTCAATTTGTCACTTTTTTGTCCCTTTCAGTCCAGACTTTCAGTAGGTCTACTCAAACAGAGCTTGCAAAAAATTTTTGTTGATTTTCCATGTTGTACACAAGGATCAAAGCCATCAGACAATAAGACTTTCTACTAATCTTTTCAAAATAATTCCATCATCAATCCTCACTTCTCCTGTAACAGCTGACTGCTTCTATGTTTGGTTAAATCCTCAAATGGGGCCTTATTCATTGGGGTTTCACTTTCTGGAAGCCCAGAAATTTGCAAGTCATCAATTTTTGTGCTTTGCACTCAAGAGTTCAGTTCTAAACTTACGTCTTTCTTCTCTCATTTTACTATAAGGTGCAAAGAGCAACCAGACTGCATTTTTGCATTTAGTTTAGAAACTTCTTCTGCTAAATTTCCAAGTTGATCATTCACAAATTCTGCCTTCCATCCATAAAGACTGTCTTCTTTCCACTTTGCAATGACACATTCATTATTTCTGTTTAAAACATTGCAACAGGTATCTTTAAAGTTCACATTTCTACCAATAGTCTCATATTGGCATTCTAGGCCTTTCCTATTAAACTATTCACAATTCTTCCAGAATCTTCCCCTCATCCATTTAAAAAACTGTTCCAACCTGTTTGCTATGTGCAAACTGCAGCAACACTCCATTCTTGGTACCAAAATCTGTTTTTGTTTGCTAAAGCTGCTGAAATGCAGTATACCACAAATGGAATGGCTCTTAAAATTATAATTTATTAATTTGCAAGTTTATAGTCCTAAGGCCATGAAAAGGTCCAAATTAAGGCAGCGATAAGAGGTTAATTCCACTGAAGAAAGGATGATGTCCTCTGGAACACCTATGTCAGATGGGAAGGCACATGGAAACCTCTGCTAACTTTTTCTCCTGACTTCTTATTTCATAAGGATTCCCAAGTGGTGTTTTCCTTCTGCATCCCCAAAGGTCTCTGGCTGTGTGGACTTCGTCAGCACTGAAGGTTTTTCCAAAATGTTTCCTTCATAAAGGACTCTAGTCAGCAACCCCACCTTGAATGAGTGGGGATGCATATCCATGAAAACCACCTATTCAACAGGTCCCACCAACATTTCGGTGAGTCATGTATCCATGGAAGCAATTAAGAGGATCCCACCCAGCAATATTGAATGAGGATTAAAGGACATGGTTTCTCTGGGGTACACAACAGTTTCAAATCAACACTCCCACCTTGAATGGGGTGGGTCACATCTCAATTGAAATAACCTAACCAGAAGTTCCCACTTACAATACATCCACACCCACAGGAATTAATTAAAAGATCATGGGCTTTAATGGTATGCATAATAGCTTCAAACTAACTCAGGTTTAGAAAACAATTAGAAAAATGTCAAAAGTAAGGT
>PVIY010012295.1:0-62360 GCA_004026745.1 Myrmecophaga tridactyla | reverse complement strand
AGATAGCCAGTGTTCTGGGTACTGCATTGTACACACACACATGCACACACACACAGAAAACTGGTACTCTGGGCCCTGCACTGGCTCCACTCCACACTTACACACAAAGCATAATAACTGATTTTTAAAGACAGCCGTTGTATCACTAGCCACAGAGCTTCTAATCATTTTGTATTTTCTATATATGCAAATAAATAACTGATGTCAGTACGTATGCTAGGAACACAAAAAAATGAATATACACGTTAGAGCTCCATGGTGGATATTAGAAAGAACTTCTCTCATGCACACTTCTGGAAAATGACTTTGTTAGCCTTAGAAATCGAAGCTTTGCAGCCTGGCCTGTCTGCTTTCTTGTCCTCCTGCCCACCGTCCCTGGGGGCAGCCTTCACCAGCTCTCACTTACATATGTGCCCAGGAAGGACCAGCTTCCATCCTCCCAAAGTGCCATCGAAATGACCACCACGTGGGGCTCTACAGCAGCTCCCTCTGCAGGGGGACCGGGACAGCACGCGGCCTGCTGTGTGGCCCTGGTTGTCGCTGTCACTGGCCTCCAGGAGCCCGCTGGGCACCAGGACAATGGGCAGGAAGCCACGTACAGCTGTTGTTTAGGTCAGCGGCGGCTGTGCAGAGACACCCCAGCTGCCCATGGCTGGCCTCGGAAGGTCGCGGGCTGCAGCTGTGACCTGTTCTAGGGTGCACTGCGCCCGTTTCCACCAACATTTAGGGCAGCTGTGTCCTGTCAGTGCCCCGCGAGCCCCAGCCGCCCCACGTTCCCAGCGCTGCCCGCCTGCAGCCAGGGGAGGCTGTGCGCTCCCAGGTGTGCAGACCCTGCTGGTCCGGGGAAGCTCCGCCGCACCGGTCACAGCCTCGGGGCTTGGTCCAGGCTGCTTCCGCCGACGCGCGACCGGTGCCTCAGGAGGGATGCTGCATGGGCTGCGGGAAGGTGCATGGCCACGGCACCGGAGACTTCACTGCATGGCCCCAGTGGCCAGCAGCCCTGGAAGGGGGAAGAAGAGTTCGGGGTCAACCTTGTTTGGCTTTTACTCTTCCCCCTGTACGGAAATGATTGCGTCTCCTAGGAGTTTCCTTTTTCTAAGAGTTAGGGAGATTTAGGTAGCAGCATTCCACGTTGCACCACATCCCTATGGACAAAGTGGGCTTCCCAAGACACCCGCGGCTTCCCTGTGTCAAAACGCACGTCTTCAGGTCACTGGACGCGGCAAGGGTGCAGGCAGGGCGCCGGCCATGCACGTGCAGGAGAGGGTGACTGCAATGCAAAAAGCACGGCCGCCGTCCTGGGGGGCAGCCTGCTGGCTTCTGGTCCACTCGGCACGAAAGAGAAGCCTGTGCTTGGAAGTTTCCTTTTGGCTGATCGTCAACAAGCCACTTAGAAGATGATTTCCTTCCCAAGCTTGACCATGTCTTAATTTACATGACGCCTTCCACTGAGCTACCCTAACAATCAATGGGCGCTAAACAAAACGCCCACTTAGGGTCTTACCTGTCATTGGCTACCAGTCAAGCTCTCTGAAAAAAAAAAAAACCAAAAAAAAAAAAAACGCCCACTTAGAACCCCACGGAGTCGGGGAGGCATGTCTGTGAGAGGGAATTTCTCCAATCCTGATCACAAGTGGGAAGGGAGTAACGGAGGGCCATGTTGTTTTCACTGCATCTGCTGGCAGAGGTCTCTCCCTGAGCCCTGTTTCCTAGCAAAGCCCTTCACGGAGGCAGAGCAGACCTTGAACCTGAGGGCTCAGAGTTCTGTCTGTGGTTCTCAGAGGCCGTTTGACCAGAAGGACCCGGCTGGGGAGCGAGGCCCAAGGGTACGTGCTGCTTGTTGGCTCGACAAATGGCACTTGGTCTCTGTGTCAGTTTGAAGCTGTTATGGACCCCAGAAGCCATGTTTTAACCCTGATACAATCTTCTGGGAGCATTCATTTCTTTTAATCCTGATTCAATATTGCAGGGCAGAAATTATCTCCATGGAGATGTGACACATCCATTTGTGGGTGTGACCCTTGGATTAGTTGGACTCCATTGTGAGACTCCATCAACTCTAGGTGGGTCTTGAGTAGTTTACTTAAGTCCTTTAAAGGGGGAAACATTTTGGAGAGAGCTCAGAGCTGATGCAGGTGCAGACACAGATGGTGACATTTGGAAATGCAGATGCAGACGCCTGGAGAGCAGTGCCTTAGGAGCCGGCAGAGACACGGATGTTTGAGGATGCTCTAAGCGCTGACGGAGAGAGCAGATGCCTAGGCACAGACAGAGCCCAGCAGACGTGGCCATGTGCCTTCCCATGAGATGCTAAACAAGCCAGAACCCAGAGTTGTGTTCCAGAGGAGCCAAGAGAAGGCCCACAGGTGCTTAGAGGAAACTACTGGCATCAGAAGCTGGAAGCAATGGAACCAGGAACAAGGACCAGCAGACGCCTGCCACACGCCTTCCCAACTGATGGAGGTGCTCTGGATGGTGGCATCGGCCTTCCTTGAGGGAAGGTAACCTCTTGTTGATGGCTTACTCAGGACATTTTCATGGCCTTAGCACTGTAAACGTGTAACATGATAAATTCCCTTTATAAAAGCTGTTCCATTTCTAGTACATTGCATTTCAGCAGCTTTAGCAAACTAATACAGACTCCAGGGCAAATTCTGGAAGAATGGCAAGTTGGCAGTGCAGGTGTCTGGATGCCCATGGGTACAGAGGAAGCAGAATTCAACTCCCCTTTATTCATATGTTTATTGATCCTCTACTGGGGGCTGGGAGAGAGAATGGTGATGGCAGTGAAAGCCCTGCCCTCGTGGAGCATGTGTGCAGGAGGAGGGAGCTCACATAAGTAAAAAGTAGCTACCTGGTCAGAGAGAAAAGCATACAGCAGGAGAGAGGGGTCCATGGAGTGCCAGGGGTGGAATGGGGGCAGTTGGAAATCTCAGAAAGGTGGCTGAGGATTAGATCTGCATGCCTCCAACCGACCTCCTTTTCTGCAAAATGTGGCACCAGAGCAATCTTTCCTACCCAATGCTCAGAGCTCAATCCCAGGCACTGCCTTAGCTTCCACCTCTCCCCAGTTCTGAAGCCAAACACTCACTGTGCCACGTGCCCCTCTCCACAGGGCTTCCCAAAGACCCTCCATGCAGGCCCCCACCCAGAGCTGCTGTCCTCACCCTGCCTCTTGCTCGCATCTCCATTATTGCACTAGCCCCACCCCGTACACCCGAGCCTCTGGACCCTTCTTCCCCACCGCTGTGCACCCAAAGTCTGCCTGTGAGCCTGGAATCCTCCCCGTCTCCCCACTGACTAGCAGCCGGGCTGGAGGCTTCCACTGGACGGCACATGCCCCTTGCCCACGACCAGGCACTTTGCACGCCTGCAAGTGAGGTGTCCACAGTCGCGGCCAAAGGGACCACGCCAGGCGTGTGTTTGTGTCCTTCCACGCGCTGTGGGAGTCCCCACAGTGCAGAAAGGCAGAGCGTCTCATGCTTTGTAGACGTGCAGTGGACAGTGAGGAAAGTAAAACTGTGTGTTTACTATTTAGAAAGGGTATTTAAGATCAAGGTGCAATTTTTGCCTCAAATTTATTTTTCTCTCATCAAAAAAGGCTTATCGTTGTTTGCACTCTTTTTACCCTATGATTCCACTCTAGAGGCTTTATTGAGAAAATAGTTTTGTCAAAGAATAAGTGTTTATAGTAGTTTTAACTACCATGGGGAAATTCAAGAGCAGGGCATGTTAGGGGATCACTGTTCCTCTACTTGTTCAAAGATTTTGCAGTAATTAGAAGTAAGTCATTGTTCAGACTGTTGAAAATGTCTTCTTAATGTTGAGCAAAATTATAGCATGCAGAAGTTATTTTAACAATGGACTGGAATATGCAAAATATATGTATGGATAAAGATTGAAAGAATCTTTATTCTTGTGTTATTAAACCACACTCTGGTTCAGATTACTTAGAAATTTTTTTCAAAATTTCCCATGATTTTTCTTCATTTCCTTCACAATAAAAAGGGGGAAACTAATGTTACTACTTCTCTTTCTAATTGATTTCAGTTTCCACTTTATTTGATGGAGAATTAAACTTCAAATATTTTATAATTTGTAGTTAGTGTTACTAGATTCTAGAATATAAAAAGTAGGAAAACCTAAGTATGGTAGAAGATCAAGAACCCTACCAAGGAAAATATCAAAATGTACCGAATGTCAGAGTACTTTGTGCCTTGGATTTGTTGCTCTGTCTTTGTGCCTTTAAATTCAGGCATCTTTTCTCTTTACTTTGAAACTTCAGTCTAAAGCACTGTTCTAGTTTGCTAGCTGTCGAAATGCAATATACCAGAAATGGAATGGCTTTTAAAAAGGGGAATTTAATAAGTTGCAAGTTTACATTTCTAAGACCAAGATAATGTCCCAATTACAACAAGTCTATAGAAATGCCCAATCTAAGGCATCCAGGGAAAGACACCTTGGTTCAAGAAGGCCGATGAAGTTCAGAGTTTCTCTCTCAAGCGAGAAGGCACATGGCGAACACAGTCAGGGGTCCTCTCTCATCTGGAAGGGCAAATGGTGAACACGGCATCATCTGCTAGCTTCCTCTACTGGCTTCCTGTTTTATGAAGCTCCCCAGGAGGCGTTTTCCTTCTTCATCTCCAAAGGTCTTTGGCTTGTGGGCTCTTGTGGCTATGTCGTTCTGCTCTGCTCTCTCAGAATTCCTCTCATTCTCCAAAATGTTTCCTCTTTTATAGGACTCCAGAAACTTCTCAAGACCCACCTAAGTGGGTGGAGACATGTTGTCACCTAATCCAGTTTAACAACCACTCTTGATTAAATCACATCTCCAGGGAGATGATCTGATTACAGTTTCAAACATACAGTATTGAATGGGATTTTTCTGCCTTTATGAAGTGGGATTTTGATTAAAACATGGCTTTTCTAGGGGACATACATCCTTTCAAACCAGCACAAGGACTTTTATAGCAATAATCAAAGCTGAGGCTTGTGGGCAGCAACGGCAGACAGGAGGAAGGGGCAGAGTCCCTGGTCGGGTGAGCACAGGCCAGGGGAAGGAGGCAGGAGGGGACCGCGCAGAGGCCGGCGTGGGGCCACAGCCGACAGGACATGCCCGGGGCCCCAGCGTCGTCGGAGAAAGCCCGCCTGGGCTGTGTCAGGACAATGACTGGCCCTCTGGTCGCTTCAGCATTTCTGCACGTGGCACTTGCAATGTGGGTGGCTCTGCTTAATGACTCCCGCAAAGCATTTTAGTCTTAAAAATCCGTTAGAAAACTCACAAGCTGAAGTCAAATGTCAGGCATTAATGAGAGAGCTTGTTCCAGCCCCAGAAATCCCCACTTCACACGCTGGGTGGCATGGAGACTGGGACCACAGCCTTGTCCCTGCCCCAGAGCTTGCTTGGTAGGGTCCAAGGCCAAGGAAGGGCAGCTGCGTGCCCCCTGACAGCAAGGGCGGCACCGTTCTCCATCCCAGCTCCCCAGGACTTCTACCTCACTCTCCCACCCACACCCCCGGAAGCCAGGCCCGGGAGAAAAGCTCAGTGTACACAGAGTAATTCTCTAGAGCCAGCATCCATAAGCAAACCAGGCCCAGGCTGGCAGGTGTTCAGGTGTGAGCCCTAGTTCCTGGACCCAGAAACCGGCCCCGTTTATGGGATGCTCCAGTTCAACCTCAGTGCCTCCCCCAACATTTTCATGCTGCAGATACTGAAGAGCAGGTCCCCCTTACTCGTAGTTCATTTCCCAAAGTGACGTGTATCTGTGCTCTGCATTGTTTAAAGACTACATTAATCAACAATTCTAAACTCCATGAGCGTGTCATATGCTCATATCCCAGCAGTACTTGAGATATCAACATACATCAATTTTATATATGCTTTTTTAACATGGGCAGGCATCAAGATTCACACTCAGGTCTCTGGCATGGCAGGCGAGAACTCTGCCACTGAGCCACCATGGCCTGACCAAATTTTATAAACTATTGAAATGCAGAGCAGATGAGACAGTAAGCCCGTGAGGAGGCATGGCTTAATTGTCTACCTAACCTAGTCACTAAATTTTCGGGGAAGCTGTCCCTTGGTGTCCCCTAAGTTTAGACAACTGATCAACACCATCTCTTCAAGGGTGCTTTGGTTTGCTAAAGCTGCCAGAAGGCAACTGTGCTGGTTTGAAAGGATATATGTCCCCTAGAAAAGCCATGTTTTAATCAAAATCCCATTTCATAAAGGTAGAATAATCCCTATTCAATACTGTATGTTTGAAACTGTAATCAGATCATCTCCCTGGGGATGTGATTTAATCAAGAGTGGTTGTTAAACTGGATTAGGCGATAACATGTCTCCACCCATTTGGGTGGGTCTTGGTAAGTTTCTGGAGTCCTATAAAAGAGGAAACATTTTGGAGAATGAAAGAGATGTGGAGAGAGCAGAGAATGCTGCAGCACCACGAAGCAGAGTCCACCAGCCAGCAACCTTTGGAGATGAAGAAGGAAAACGCCTCCCAGTGAGCTTCATGAAACCAGAAGCCAGGAGAGAAAGCTAGCAGATGATGCCGTGTTTGCCATGTGTCCTTCCAGATGAGAGAGAGACCCTGACTGTGTTCACCACGAGCCTTCTCACTTGAGAGACAGAAAGGCCCTGAACTTCATCAGCCTTCTTGAACCAAGGTATCTTTCCCTGGATGCCTTAGATTAGACATTTCTATAGACTTGCTTTAACTGGGACAATTTCTCTGCCTTAAAACTATACAGTAGCAACCTATTAAATTCCCCTCTTTAAAAACCATTCCATTTCTGGTATATTGCATTCTGGCAGCTAGCAAACTAGAACAGCAATATACCAGAAATTGGTTGGCCTTTACAAAAGGGATTTATTAGTTTACAAATATGTAGCTCTAAGCCTGTGAAAATGTCCAAATTAAGGCATCAATAGAAAGACACCTTTTCTGAAGAAAGGCTGCTGTGTGAGGGGTTCCTCTGTCACATGGGAAGGCACAAGCCCAGCATCTGCTGACCCTTCTCTCCTAGGGGTTGCTGCTTTCAGCTCATGGTTTCAGCAGCTTCCCTTCAGCTCCTCTGGGTTCTCCTTGCTTCTCTGGGTGTTTCTTTCCAGGGTCTATTGGCTGTTCTGTCTTCTACCCTCTCACAAAGGACTCCAGTAAAGCATCAAGACTCCCTTGCAAGGGCTGGGCCAAATCTCAACTAAAACAACCCAATCAAAAGGCCCCACCCACAGCAGGGCTGCACCCACCAGAGAGAATGGAAAGAACACAATCTTTTCATAACAAAGTCAAACCAGCACAAAGCGGAGGCTCAACTCAGGGAAGAAAGCTCCATCCAGTTCACAGTCGTCTACTTTACACACGAATAAACCTTACCATTACACTGCTCCAAGGATACTGCTTTGTGTATCTAAGCTTTGCTGTTCTGTTATCACAGTAACGCCAAAGAAAGCATCATCATCCCTTGGGGATGTGGGGCTCCTTTACGCACTTCCCAGAGCATGCAGCGCCCATTGCAGGGCCAGAAGAGGTCCGCTGCGGGGAAGGTCTGCAGAGCTCTGCGCCAGTGAGCTTTTGCTCTCAGGTGGACCCTCCGGAATGTTCTCTTCGCATTCTGCTCCTATGAGGGTCTCTAAAACCGATGCCCGAGGCCTGTGCAATGGACCCCATCCCAATTCCCTAAGAGGGGCAGAGCCCTCACTCAGGGCGTCACCCCACATTCAGGGCACCCCACTCCTCACCCTGGGCCCTGATTCTGTGCGATGCTCGCTGGAGACCACGGGACGCCCCCTAGACACTGACAGGGCGTGGACCTAAACCTGTGAAACTTCCACGTGAAGACGTTTGCGACCTTGGGTTAGACAAAGATTTCTGATATGGGATATCAAAAACACAATGCCTAAAAGAATAATTTCACAAAAATTTAAAATTTCTGCTCTTTACACACTCTTTCAAGAAAATAAGAGACAAACCCCAGAGTAGGAGAACAAATTTGCATGTTGTATATCTGATACAGACTTGCATTGTAATAAAGAGCCCTCAAAACTCAATACTAAGAAAACAAGATCCCCAGTTTTTAAAATGATCCAAAGAGTTGAAGGAAATTTCACCAAAGAAGAAATGCAAACAGCAAATGTTCACCATCATTGGTTATTAGTAAAATGCAAATTATATCCACAGTGAGTACAAACTACACATATTTAGAGTGGTCAAAATTAGAAAGACGGATCACACCAAGTGTTAGAAAGGGAGTGGAGGACCTGACACTCCCAAACACTACAGATGGGAATGCAAAATGATACAACTGCTTTGGGAAACAGTTTGGAAATTTCTTAAAAGTCAAACACCAGCCACTAAATGATCTAGGCTCTCCCATCCTAGGCATTCGCAGACAGAAATGAAAACGAAGTCCACATGTGGACGTAGACATACATATTCATCTCTCCTTCATTTGTGACTGCCAAAATCTGAAAACAAACATCCATGCACAGATGAATGGTTGAACAAACTGCTGTATCCATACGGGATGCTGCTCAATAATAAAAATGAAGGAACTCTTGACACCAGATACAACGTGAACTATTCATAAAGTAATTTTTGCTGAGTAAAGGATATTGGAAACCCATCCCCCCCCAAAAAAAGAGTGCATACTTTTTTATTCCATTTATATAAAATTCTAGGAAGTGCAAACTAATGTATAGAGATTAGTGGTTGCCTGAGGACAAATGGGGAGGGGTACAGAGGGGGAGGAGGGAAAGACACAAGGAAATTTTTAGATGCAATGGGTACATTCATTATCTTAATTTTGATGATGATTTCACAGCTATACACATATGTTAAAACTTTCCAAAATTACATACTTTAAATATGTGTAGTTTATTGACTATCAATTGTACGTCCATAAAGCTGATTTAAAAAGTAGTATATTTGGTAGGGAAAAAAGTTTTACACATATAAAGAAGTGATACTATGAAGAAATATACTGTTAATAAATTGAGAAAGCCATTAAGGAAATAAAGAGCGGGGAAGGCTGCTTCACGGGGCACCCAGGTCCCCGCCCCCTGCCCTGCTCTGTAGGGCACTCGGCACAAGGCTAGCGCAGTGTGGGACAGTATTCCATCCTCTGCAAAACACATCTGAAAAGCATCTTTTGGATTCTGGCTCCTGGATCACCTGGTTTGCGCTGACTGGCATCCTGCTATTTTCTCCACGCCACATGCTCGTCGTGTGTCTTGTATGGTTATAACACCTGTGAACCCTTCAATAGTTTATGAGAGAAGCCAGGCTGTTTTCTTCAGTTTCTTTCTCCTGCTGGGAAGAAGAAGGTTCAAATGTCCAGTCTGCATGGAACACAAAATAATGATAGCAATCCTAATTAACAATTTATCTTCATAGAACTTTTTTCTAAGTAGCTGAACACATGGACAATGCTAACATCTTTTGCAGAGAATAGGAACTGGGAAGAAAGAGAAAGCACAAGAAGGAAAGAGAAGAGGGGAAATAAACTTCTGCAACTTAAGACACGGATTCAATCCTTCAACCACAGAGAATCAGCATGCCCCTGAACCCCACCCCCTCCAGCGTGCACACTGGTGCGGGGACGAGGACCTGCTCCTGGTGTCACAGACACAAATCAGCTGGGATGTCGGGAAAGTCACTCGCCTGGCAACAGCGTGGGGCCTTTCTGTAGGCACAGGGTCAGTTCCACAGGGTTAGCTGTACATAGGAGGCTGCTCCTTTAGGCCAGGCAGGGACCCAGCCCGTCACGTGCCCCCAGGCCACAGGCGCAGGTGACGTGGCCCTAAAATTAAACAAGTCCGTCTGGGCTCTTCCAGGCTGAGAGCATTTCACAAACTGCAGAACTCGCAGCAGCACCTCAGCAGTTCGTCTGTCTTCTGTGCGGCACTGACATGGAAAGCGCTTCGTCCTCTGGCTGTGGCTGCCTTTTGTCTCCCCTTTGTGGAAGGACAGGCTGCCACGTGTGCGAGTCCAGCACGTAGAAGAAGGGGTTTCTGGTCTGGGCCTGACCGGGGGGCCCTTTGAAAATGCAGCCTGAGACCAGAATGGGCTAGAGCCACACGGAAGTGGCATGCGGGCACAGAGGGGACTGCCCGTTCCCACGTGATCCCGTCCCGTCCACTTTGGCCTTGAGGCCGGGTCAGGTGCACCAGGGGCAAACACGTCTGCAGTGGGCCTGGGGCTCTGGCCCCCTCAGCCAACCTCAGTGTCCCAGGACGCGACCTCTTCTTGTCCGCCTCACCCAGCACAACGCCCCGCCAAACTCCTCGAGGGGCCCCACACGGGCAGCCCTGACACCCCTCCAGGCCCCCTCTGCCCTCACTGGAGGTCACTGTCCTCAGCCCCGGCCGAGGCCTGGACTATCCACCCCGAGGTCCGCGCTGCACACGGAGCATCACAGAGGGCAGACGTGCCGGACCGTGGCTGGCCAGGGGTTGGTGCTGGGGCCATGGTCCCCGCCACCCCCTCGGGATCTTAAATCTCCAGAGTTGCTCCCTGCCCTGCGCCCCTCCCCGTGTGGACCCGGCTCGTGATTGAACTCACCAGAGCACCGGAAAGAGCCTCTCCAAAAAAAACGGGAGTTAAACAATTGAAATGGAGCCACTGAAGATAGATCCAGCTAAATTTTCTCAGCAGTTTAGCCTCTTCCCTCCGCAGGACAAAATGAATCCCTCTAATCCTATTACTGCCATCTTGGGGAAACTTGGCAGTAATTTAAAATGATTCTATGCAATTTATTTTCCCAGTTCTTTTATGACTAAAGTCTACAGGACGTATCACGGTGCCAGAGCTAAAAGGAGATGGGCCGAACCTTTTTCTGGTTCTGATGATCTGGATTTTAAAAATCATGAGTCTTCTGTGCCTTCTTTCAAATTTTAAATCAGTTTCCTCATCTCGCTCCCCCCTGCTCTCAGGGTGCATCTTCAGTGTGCCCAGATCACACCTGTGACTCGTCCAGACCACCCGGGCTGCGGCTCTCCTCTCCAGCCCACAGCTGCTTCTGCTCCCATCTGCTCCCTTCTGTTTCCTTCCGCTTCTGCCTTCTGAGCTTCCAGTAAGGGCAGCTTCCCTTTTCCAGCCCAAGTCTGTTAGGGCCCTTTTGTGAATCCCCGTCGCTTCTCCCATCAATATTGCACACTTAGGCAGTAAAGTGTTTCCTTTTGATTGGTGAGTGTTATTTCTCACCAGGAGGTAGACTGAGGTCCTGAAGACAGGCCCCTGTGTTACCCCATTTCTGTCCTCCGTAGTGTTAGAGGGTTCGGGACCTCCAAAGGGAAGGCACAGAGAAATGCTCTTCAGACATGATTTTATTTTTGGAGACGCAGAGGCCAGTGACGGGCATGCAGCAGCTCCCGCAGGCGGGCAGTACATCGCCCTGGGCTAAATTGTGCGGACGCCCCGCGTGGCGCTCGGCATGGATGTTCCCGTCACCGCATGCGCCAGGCGCAGCAATCGAGACTGGGGGAGCCATCCCCACACACGACGTCCGTGGTCACAGCAGATAAGCACAGGGGCCCCAACCCCACACCACGCAAGGCAGGGAGCCTGGCAAGCCGAGGAAGGGTAAAGAAACAGCCAGAGCACATCATCTGCCCCAGGGGGGACAGAAGACAGGGGCAGAGGCTTCCAGGCCCACCAGCCCAGCAGGAAGCAGCAGAGGTGCCGGCATTCCTGTGCAGAGGGAAGGTCTCCCCACGCAGCTGGGGCTCCCACCAGAGGTGAGCTCATGCACCCCCAGCGGCCACCTGGCAAAGGTGTTCCAGACAGCAGGATCCCATCCTTGCTCAGCCCACACCGAGGCTGACCAAGACACACCAGCAGACCCCAGGGTCACGACCTCCACAATGCTCCGACCCTGACCCCTGAAGACCCCATGTCCACCAGCTGCCCCTGGGCAGAACCATGGCTCTGGAGGGTGACTGAAAGCTTCCCTCCCTTTCCTTCCTTCCTCCCCCCACCTCAGCTCCCTCGGAGAAGCATGGCGAAGGGGAGCAGAGGGCCAGCCGGGAGTCATAAGGCCCAGCCTCTCTGCGCTCAGGATGCCCTGAGGCCTGTGCCCTTCCGAGCCCTTCACTCCTCCGTGCTGCTGCTCGCTCACGTGAACAACGGAGAGAAGGACACCGCCCCGCCCGCCTCCCAAGGCCGTATCTAAGAAAGATCCTGGGGGGGATAAAGTACTCCACAAATTCAAACTCTTGCTATTAGGTTCCTGATATTCTATTAGCTTTCCTCGGTTCCACGTCCTCGTCCCCTTGGTGACTCTGTGTGGCACTAGAGAGCCAAAGGAGGCAGTGAAGCCATCCTGGCAGGTGCCTTACCAAAGTGCCAAATTAACTCTGAATGAGGACATTTCCTTGCAGCTATACGACGTCTACACAGCTAAGGAAAAGAAGTATCAAAGTTGTCTTTAAGTATAGTCGATGCAGTTTCTGGAGTTTCCTGTGACTATTGGGGTGTCCTGTAATAAATACATCGCCTTCCACTGGCTTCATGAGGCCAGGATGCTGGACCCAGTGGCTCCTCAGGGGGCCCTCTGACTTCAGAGACGTCACAGCCATGGGCGACTTCTCCCTCGTGAGTTCACAGATGTGCCCTTATCCTGTGGCCCGTCTTCTCCCTGAAGAGGCACGTCACAGCCTCACCTGGTGTCTGTCCACCAGACTCACCTTGACACCTCCCTTCTCAAGGCTGGATCGATGTGTCGGCTGAAGAGCGAACATGACAACAGAACAGTGAGAGCAGAAAGAGGTGGGGGCTGGTGCCCCTGCCTCTCCCCGTTCCCTCTGCCCCCAGGCCTGCCTTTAAGGAACCAACAACAGCAGCCGGCCGGCAAGGTCGTGCTTTCTGCCTTTCATCGCTGAAAGGAAGGTGCTGCAGGGCTGGGTTAGTGAGCAGACGTGGTTCACGCCTTTGCTGGGAGAAGGTAACTCGGTTCCGAGTGGGGGAAACAGGCCTCGCTGGTGCTGACGTCGAGAAAGCGTGCTTCGGACTCCAGCCTCGTCATGGCCACTTGTTTGGGTTGTTCAGCAAACGAAGAATTATAACCAAGAGCAGGTGCTGGGAGCCACTGGAAATCCGCGTCCTTCCTCTCGTGAGAGAACAGGAAAGAGAGAAAGAGCTTCCTTGGTTCCGAATGAACCGAATCTCTTCCACTCTTTTTACCAATGTGTGTGGGGGGGCCAATATCAAAGATAGAAGAAAGGGAATTGAAATATGTTTACCCTATGATTATTGGACCTATGAACATTTAAAAAAACTATTTTTGATCCATTTTAAAACATTTCTTCATGAAGGAAAACAATGACATTTGGTCCTGAGAGAGTGTTTTCGTTTCTAGGCTGCTGGAGCAGATAACATGCAATGGAAATTCATTGGCTCATGATTTTTAGGCTAGGAACAATCCCAAATCAAAGCGTCATTAGGGCAATGCTTTCCTCCAGAAGACTATGGCATTCTGGGGCTGGCTGCCCGGGGCCCTTGTGCTTGGCTTCTCTGTCACATGGCAGTGCCCATCATGGCCCCTCCTGGCCTCTCCCTTTTATTCCAGCTTCCACTGACTTCCAGCTTCTGGCTGTTCCCCCTTTCCTTACTTCTCCCTCTGTGGCCTTCCCCATAAGGCCTTCAGTAAAAGGATTAAGGCCGGTCCTGACTCAGCTGGGCCACACCCTAACTGAAATTGCCTCATCGAAAGGTCCTACCTTCATTGGTTCACGCCCACCACAGTCCATCCTCTGGACCCCCAAAAGATGTGTCCTTTCCACGTTCAAAATACATTCATTCCATCATAACATCCCAAAAGCTTTAAGTCATTTCGTTGACGATGCTAAGTACAAAGTCTCATCACAATCTGTTATGGGTGTGGTCTGCCCTGGGGCACAGTTTTCCTGTCTGTAGACCTGTGAAGCCTAGAGAACAAGTTCTCTGCGTCTAATATGCATGGAAGGACAGGCATAGGATAAACACTCGTATTCCCATTGGGGGGAAATGGAAGGAAAACAAGGGTCATAAATCCCAAACAATTCTGAAACCCAGTAGGGCAAACTCTGTTGGATTTTAAGGTCTGTGAGTCATCTATGGACCGACATTTTATCCTTCAGGCCTTTTACAGCAGAGGTCCCAACCCTTCCAGTACTTGCTCGGCAGCTCCCCAACCACTATGATAAAGGTCTCTCTAAGCATTGAGGGGCAGCCAGGCTCTCTGCAAATTTGGGGGCATAAACCCCAACATCTCTGAACATTGGTGTGACAGAACTCTCCCTGGACAATGGGGCACCAGGCCTATCCCCTCAATCACGGGGGCAGATGGCCTGGACCCCCCATGTAGGGGTGGGCCTGCCCTTTGCACACACATGTGTGGCACTATCTTAGCCTGAAGAGCTCTCTTCATTCCAGACCTTGACTTCCATGGTTCTGCCCTTAAAGTCATTCCTCCTTTAATTTGTCCTTTCTCTGTACTTTTGCATCCAGGCTGGCAGTGGTTCCACTCATACAAACTTCACAAAAAAATGTGTCAGCTTTGCATGTAGTTCAGAGGGGTCCAAGCCATCAGACAAAAGGACTTTCTACAGATCCTTCCTGCATAATAGCATTTCCAATTCTGACCTCCACTGAAATGGGTTCAGTGAAACCCTATAATGTCAGCGAGGTCCCTGCTAGGCTGCTTCTGGCCTCAGACTAGAGCACACTATCTGGATAGGCTCCAAATTTTCCAAACACTCAATTTCTGGTTTCTTTGTGCCACGATTTCAATTAATCAGCTTATCTCTTTCCTCTCACATTTTACTACAAACCACCAGGAGACACAGTTTGCACCTTTCACACTTAGCTTGGAAATGTCCTCAGCTAAATATCCATCACTTTCAAATTGTGCCTCGATCTGACATCAGAACTCAATTTCACCAAGTTCTCTGCCACCTCAAACAAGGTTTCCAATGAACCTTCCTTCATCATTTTCTTCTATGGCCTCCTTGGAAGCAATCTCAACTTTCTTACAGGAACTGGCTCACACAACTATGGGGGTGGACAAGTCCAAATTCCGTAAGGCAGGTTGCAAGCTGGGAACGCCAATGAAGGTTTCTGATGAACTCCCCAGGAGAAGCTGACAGGATGAAGTAGAGATGGAAAGTTTCCCTCCTGGCTGCTGAAATTGTAATTTCTCCTTTCAAGGTCTTCAAATGGTTGGTGGAGCCATCTCTCATCACTGAAGGCAAACTCCTCAGTTGATTGCAGATGTGATCAGCCCAGGATACAGTCAACTCTCTGGCGAGCTAAGTCCATGGAATGCCCTCACAGTAACAATCAGGCCAGGGCTTGCTTGACCACACAGCTGGACTCCAAGTTGGCACATGAACTTCACCATCACAGAGAGTGGTTTATTCTTATCTACCTTCATTTCTACTTTCTTAGTTCGTATGGCATTATGTAGACCCACCAAAAAGATTCAAACAAGGCACCACATTATCAGTTACTGCAATGAGAAAACAATGGAATAATGCAAGTCAGTGCCCATCATCTGCCTATTTATGAACAGATGAGAAGCTTGATCATTATCTTCCTCAAATCTCAACTGGATCACCAGAAGGCAGTGCAGATTTCATGCGTTCCAAGTTCAAATAAAGGAAACACTGTATGTTCGTTTCTGAGAGTGTCATGGAAATTAAGTTTAAAAGACCCCATTCCAGCTGAGGTTAGAAGGAAGAGTGGAATTGGAAAATGCTGCACTAATGCAGCTACAGGCATTCAGAGCTACCCTGCAGTGTGGGTCATAAGATGGGATTCTCTCCACATTGCCTGACGGAACAGAAGCTTAGAGAGGCTCCTTACCTGCACGAGAAAGATCTCACAACCAGCGACTGAGAGGCCAGATTCGAACCCAGGCAGCTGGGCCCAAGTGTGAGCAGACGCTTAGAGGCAGGGGCAGATACATCTCCTGTGAACAGATAAGAACACCAGCAAACTACACATATGAAGACGGTCAAGAGAGGGGCGAGGACCAGAAGGTGTGTCCTAAGGGCCACGCTAAGGAGTGGACACAGGGGGCCACAGAGATTCCAGGGCCGGAAACTGCTGGGGTCAGAACTGCTGTTCCTCAAGCCTGTCACTCGGGAGCGAGTCGGGTGGAGGGGAGGGGAGAGGAGGCCGGAGGCGAAGAGGAGTGAGGGCCGCTGTGGGCAGAGCTCAGGGTGAGGGGGCGCCCGGCTCCCACAGTCCACGGGAGATTGAAAAAAACAAGGATTAGGAAAAACAAACCTCAGATTTGTTTTCTTTCTCTCTCTCTTTCTTCCTTTTAGCTTCTTCCTTTCTTTTGTTTTTGTTGGTTGGTTGGTTGGTTTACAATCTAGTCTGTAGTGAAGTTAGGATTTTGTTACGATTCTACAAAGAAAAATTATAAATATCATGACGTTAATTGTATTGAAAAACTTTTTTGTATGAGCCTTTTCTTTTTTTTTTTTAATTTCTTTTTCTGGAGTGATGAAAATGTCCAAAAAATGATCATGGTGAAGGATAAACAACTACATGATGATATTGTGAGCCACTGATTTTATATGGTTGAACTGTGTGTATATGGAAATTTTTAAATAAAAAAAAAGTTTTAAAAAAAATCTTCAAAGCGTTATTTTTCCTGGATTATGGAAGATAAGATTTCCCAAATTTATACAATAGCTCTGAAATTTTGTTTTTTAATCTGGGAAATAAAATTCTAAATGTGAGGTCAGGATTATGAATGGGAACTTTACAGAGGTACTTCCTCCTCTGTGTCATATGCCTTTTTCCCCCTTCCTTGTTCACGTAGGCATGAAGACATAGGGGATGGAAGATTAGCAGAAAAAGTCCGGGAGACAGCTCAAGAAAGCCAACAGTCTTTACTTTTCAAAATCAATCCTAGTCCAGTGAGAGGCGTGGTGAAATCGCTCGTGTATGAATTATGGATTTGACCAGAATGGCTTTTCAAAAGACAAATACCTCACAGGCTCAATCACACTTGGAAGGATAAACAGAATAAGCAGACTGGGTAAGCAGGCCCCACACAGACGGATCCCGCAGCACAGGCACAGGCAGGCTGTTAGGGGCATAGGGCGGCCTCTCCCGCGTGGGCCGGGCTCTCTCCCGCGTGGGCCGGACTCTCTCCCGAGTGGCACCTGCACTCAGGCCCGCCTGTCCCTTGATGCACAGGCCTGGCGCCTGGCGCGGGGAGGGTCTGTGGAGGCAGCCACGGGGTGGGAACTGCGCGGGGCCCCATGCGCTCACCCTCCCAGACCCTGCAGGCGCCTGTGCTCTGGCTGCCTGAGAGGATGGCCTCGCTGCCGGCACCCACGCCGCGGAGGACAGGGCACACAGCCGAGCAGGGGCTCATTCCGGCGACAAGATGCACTTTGGCTGCTCAAGTTATGCCTAAAATTTTATGAAAAAAATTAATATTTTGCTGAATTTCCCCCCAAAATTGAAAGCTTTTTAAAATAATTTTGGTTTAAGTGCTTCCTGCTTTAATTACAATTTTTACAATCATAATCTTTATTTTAATCATTTTGAAATATAGTAGAAAAATAACTGAAACATTTTAATTTGAATGCTTTCATTTTCAATATTTAATCTTTATTTTTGGTAAAGCACTATTAAAACGTGATGTGCTTTGAATACCATTACATTTTATCTTTTAATCCTTTAAATCAGAGGTTGGCAAACTTTTGCTATAATGGCCAGATAGTAAATGCTTCAGACTTCACGGGACAGGTGGACTCTGCGGCGAACTCCCCAACCCGTCCTTTAGTGCGAAGGCAGCTCCAGACCACTAAAAATGCACTTTCTACTCACAAAGTGGGGGGCTGGCCTGGGTGCCTCTGGCCTCTGCTTTAAATCATCAGTCCACAGAAGAAACATTACGTGATAATCTTGGTTGTAATGAAATAAGTGATTCTGTTGCAATAAAGGCCTGAAAAATAGTTTTCTTGCTTAATATAAAAGGATCTGTGGACTATATGGTCATTATTTTGTTATTAATGCAAAATCACTGACCCATCAACAAAGCATCCAATCCTGCTCCACTCTAATTAAATTCAGCCATCTCCAGCCGGCTGCCATTTATTTCTCTGTTTGTCATTATGAAGGTATATTGGTCAAGGTAGGAATATAGGAAGATTAAACATTTCCTAATGGTATTTTAGCTTGATTTAGACTAATATTTAGACTGAATCTTTAGGCCTCCACAAAGGTTTCAATAAACTTTGTCTCCCGGCTTTGTGCTGATGGATTGGACAGGCCACGTGCGTGAGATGTGCTGTGTTCCCTGAGCTCTGTGTGGGTTTCTTTCCATGCACCCCCCACCCCACCCCATGCTGCGGTGTGCCACGGACGAGGTCAGCGCAAGGACAGTGCACGGTCAGAGCTGTCCCAGGTCACCGCAAGCATGTCCAACCTGCGTGTCCACTCAGACATTTGCGAACACCTCCTCGGAGCATAACTTAGGACTCAGGCAAACATACTCAGTAAGTGGAGGGAACCTGTCTGAAAAGTGAAACATGCTTTGCTTTTGAGGAGTTTAAGCCAAGGTCACAAAATTAATTTTTTTAATTTACATCTTCTCTTTTAACTGTCTTCTTAAAAGAAACCATAAAATGCTTACCAGATTCCTCCTTGAAGGAATTTTAAAGTGTATAGATCTTGCCGAAATAGAGGCATCATGTTTGAGGAATTAAAGCAAAAATATATTTTCATATGGATAATGCAAATCTAAACCCCTGTTTACTCCTCAAATCTGCATACTATAATTTATATGTAGATTCAGTATTTTAAGCACACTTTTAACTAGAAGGAAACATTAAAATGGAAAAAACTTGCCTGAAGTAAAGACTTAACAAATAACTAAATACTTTGATTAATATAGAAGAGTCAAAATAACTCTAGCTTCAAACTTTTTTCCTGAGTTGTTTAACTTCTTTGCAATGCTCAAATAAACTGAGTAATTGTCAAACATATCATCATATACATATGTATACGTCTGCCATCACAAGTTTTTTTTGAAAATCTAGATGTGACTGCATCCATTACGTGACCAAACCCAATTAATTCACTAAACAAACGAAGTTGTTCTCTCCTTGGTAAAACTCTAAAATAGCTTCCGAAAAGGATTTTGAGAGCCACTAAAATAAAGACAACATCTGCCCTCAGCCAGTCCTCCTAGAAGCAGAGGCTGGGCCAGGGGTCCTCGGCTACAGGTTTATTGGGGGGGGACAAAGGGGCAGGGGGAGGGCTCGGCCAAGACCCGCTCCCGCAATGCCCCTGCTCTGGAGACCGCCCTGCACCCGGAACCACCCCCAGCCGGGCCCAGGTCCTGAGGTTCCCGGCCAGGGTGCCCTCGGTGACGGGTAAAGAGTGGACAGCGGGCTCAGCATCCGAGCGGCTGCCCCATGCCCCGGGAACCTGCCCCGGAAGGGGCCGCGGCAGCACCACCCTCAGCGACGGGGATCTGCACCCCAGGCCGTAAGGGGTCTGGACAGGCCCCAAAGCCCCTCTGTGTCTCCCTGGCTGCACACGCAGAGCGGCCTTGCACATGGCGGCAGGACATTTTCTGTTACAGAACCACGCCACACGGACTCAGGGCACCCCACCCCACCCCACCCCCGACCCCTGACCTCAGGAACTTGCTGAAATCTCGGCGTGGGGGCTGGGGCAGGGGAGAGTGACCTGAAATTCCTGAGGAGCGGGTGCTCAGAAAACCTAAGGAGCACGTCCAAGGGGAAATGCACCAGCTAAAGGCAACTGCAGGGGAGGAGATGATGAAAATACTGCTGCACTTTCTAGAACTTTCTGTGTAGACGGTGCTTTCATGGTGTGTTAGTCAGGACTCTAGAACCAACTATTTCTAGAGAAATAAAACCCACAGGAGAGCTCTGTAAACACTGCCTCATGTAACTGTGGAAATGGAAGGGTCCAAAATCCACAGGGCAGGCTGTGAAGCTGCAGCTCCGATGAAGGGTCTGGAGGAACGTGGCAGGAGAGGCTCACCGACGAAGACGCGGTGGAAGAGTCTCTCCTCCCTCAGAAGCCTCGGGCTGACTGGGTCATCTCACGTGGGAGGCCGGCCTTAGCTGACCGCAGATGCCATCAGTCACCTGACTGACGAGCTGGCCACCAGCCTCCCAGTTCATCCACCAGCCATGAAACCTCCCTGCAGCCACAGTCAGGCCGGAGCTTGCCTGGCCAGACCACTGGGCATCAGCCCTGGCCAAGCTGGCCCCAGCACCTACACTGTTTCACCTGCTCCTCCCGACGTCTTGCAGGAAAGACACCGCAAATTCTCCACTTTGTAGGCAGGACAAGAGAAGCTCAAGGGAATCGCGGAGCTGCCTGGAAGGCCTGACCTGAGCTGGAGCCCGTGAGCCAGAGCCCATGCAGGTCACTTTCAGCCACACTAACCACGAGGACGAAGGGCATGTCCACACCCACGCAGCATGTCCACCCACGCTCTCTGCGGAGGAGCCCAGAGTCAGAGCACCACGCTCCATGGGCAGAACTGAGATTTCCAACCACAGTTTTGCCCTGATGACTTTTTACAGCCAGCGTTTGATCCGTTTCTCCCAGGATGACCACTCGCTCCCTCGTCCACCTCTCCCTAGAAAGTGAGTTAAATTCAACATCCTGCCTTAAAACAAACCGGGGAGGACCAAGGAGAATCCCCAAGCAGATGCCCCCCATGCCCGCTGCTTTCTGGTGCCCAGAGATGCCCACATGCATGCTTGCATGGAGGGTGAGCTCCGGCCCAGGGGAGCGGCGCATCCAGAGCTCTATCCATGGGGACACAGCAGGGCAGCGGCACCCCTCAGGGTCCCTGCTGGGCGGGAAAGGAAGGACAGGGCATGGCTGCCCGGGCCCAGCCCTCTAAGGACGGCCACTTGCAACTGGCACATTCCGAGGAGGACGAGATGGGGAGGGGGAGGCCCAGTGAGCTCAGGGCTTCTTGTGGGCACGACGGTTCCAAGGGCAGCCTGGGCCAGCAGTGGCCTGGGGAAGTGACCCCGGAGAGGGGCCTGCAGGGTGGGGTCACCGTGGGGGCAGTGAAGAGAGAGGCCCTGGGCGCAACCTCCTTGTGGTGGAGCCCACGGGGCCCTCAAGCTCTGCCCCCTCGCCAGGTCGTCCTGTCTTCTGCCTTCTTGGGCCTGATGGGGGCTGGACGGGTGCCTCTGCGGGTGGGGGAGGGCGAGGGGCTCGGGAGGGCAGGGGCAGGGGGCAGGTGCACATGCGCCCACCACCCACAGATGCGTAGGGAAGACCGCGGGCACCGAATAAGCTCTTGCTCCTCCACGATCCTCAAGGCGGGGGGCGGCCAGGGGCTGATCTGGGGGTGGGGGCAAGGGCGGGCCCGGGGTGGGGGGCGGGCAGGCTCGCCTACCCCTGTGCGGACAGAGCGGGGCACACACGCCAGCGCCTGGGGTGCCCGTGCAGTGGCAAACGCTGTCGAGAAAACGGAGCAAGTTTGCATGAACTGTGGCTGGGTGAGGGCTCTGGGGGTGCGGGTGGGGGCAGGCTGAGGAGGCCGGGCTGGACTTGGGGAGACACCGCCCTGTGGCCCGGCTGGCACAAGGCCCTTGGCGCTCAGGAGGGCACGGCGCATGGCCTGGAGGGGCGAGAGGCAGTGGGGCCAGGTATGGGGCACAGGGCATGCCCTGTCATAAGGGAGGGGGCTTGGCGGGCAGGGGTGGCAGGCACCCCACCACCCCTGGAAAGCAGACCCGCCCGGGCCGAGGGCCTTGCTGCCGCCGCCTAGCAGACGAGAGCACAGTCCAGGCTGGTGAGGGGCCCAGAGCCCCCCAGGGCCCAAAGCCGCGGCCAGTCGGGGCCCGGGCAGCATGTGACTCTTTCTCCAGACAGGGCCGCATTCCAGTCCTGGGAGGCCTGGGCTTCTCTCTGGGCACCTCCTTTCAGCGCCAGCAGCAGCTGCATTTCTGGCATAGGCACCTGGGTGTGCGGCTGCTATCTGCAGAGGAGGGAGATGGGAAGAGGCGGAAAAGATGGGCCAGGAGGCCGGGAGGAGGGCCATTGGGTTTAGACATGGTCATGCTGAGTCTGCAGGGCTTAGTGGATGCCGATGTGGACAGGCAGAGCGCACAGCTGGGATTTTGTATCAGAGGAAAACTTGGGTTTTGAGGAATAGGTGTAGAGACAGAGGTAGAGAGGGTGAGACGGACGTGGGGATGGGGGGAGGGAGAAGGACAGAGAGATTAAAGCCTTGGGGAACCATGAAGAGAAGGTGTTTCAAGAAGGAGGATGATGGACTGTCTCAAATGCTGCTGGACAATCAAGATGAGGAGAGCAAATGGGCAACTGGCTTGGGCAAAATGTAAGTTGTTGATGGCCATTTCAGTGATGTGCTAAAGATCAAAACCTTAGATAGAAAGTAATTATAGGGCGATGCGACAGTGGCTCAGTGGCAGAGTTCTCGCCTGCTATGCCGGAGACCTGGGCTCGATTCCCGGTGCCTGCCCATGCAAAATAAATAAATAAATAAAAGTAATTATAAAGAATTCAGTAAGGCAGACGCCCTGGTCAGCTGAAGCGGCCTGGTCCTCACCGCTGTCCCACCTCACCGCTGTCCCACCCAAGGCAGCCACTGACCCTGCCTGTCACCCAAGGGTCCCTGCAGTGTCCTGAGCTGGACGGCCGCAGATTTCAGGACCCAGAAGAGAAGGGAATCGCCCTGCCAGCAGGGACTCACCCTGACAATCGGGGGAGGCGGGAGGCGGGTTTTAGGTAAAAACTCAAAGATCTGATGAAGGTCAAACAGGGAGGACAAAATCCAGTCATTCAGAGAGAGGCTCGTGTGGTTTCATTGCAGTAAAGCCAAGGGGGACGCGACCCATTTCCTACACTAGGTTTTTTGAACAACCCAGTAGCCCCATTCGCTCTAATCTTTGCTCTGAGATTTTATTCCTAAATTATTCTGCCAAAGCTCTGCAACGCTCAAATCCTGAAACAACACTCCATCAAAATGCTTTTCTCAAGGCGCGATTTTCTATCAAGAGGATATGCAGCGCCCGGAGACTTCCAAACGCGAATCGCTCCGAGCACTGGAGAACCCTCCCAACCCACTGCAATAAAAGCGTTTTCGTTAAAGTTTCCAGGGCTCACTTTGAGTGTCTTGCCTTTTGTTGATTGAAGCCATATTTCTAGTGTCATTTTAATAGTTTTTTGTGTGCGTTTTCAATATCTATTAAACTGGTTTCATTATAGGTATAATGAATAATTTTTCTGTCACTCACATTCTAAAAGAAATGCATTCATGAAATAACATACAATCTGACTTCTCCATAAATTCTACTTTTAGACATTCATTTGGTCAGAGTCACAAAGGCTTGATGTCACATCACTATTTCTGGCTCACTGCCGCCCTCCCGACTTTATGCTAAGACGTGATTCCCAGATTCCGTTCGCTGCAATAAGGGCTCCCCAGGCCGTGCCGCGTTCTGGGGCATTTCGCCTGTGCTCTGAGCAGCGCACTCGGCTGCTGTGCGGATCGGTGTCTAAATCACACAAGCCTTGAGTGCGCTCCCCGAGCTGTGGGCACAGCACGCTCTCACTAAACAGTGCAAAAGAGAAAACACACAAGGTCCTTTTCCAACTTACGAGTCCGTGTTCAGGCACTGCCCCCGGCAGCCCTCCCCGCCGCCAGCTCCAGCCTCCTGCCTGCCAGGTTCTGCAGCTGCTGCAGGAATGAAGGTAGAGAAAAGGACTGCATCCACACATTCTGCTCCTGGTTTACGTTCCTTAACTGCAAGGTAAGGCTCAGGGTGTGCACAGTAACCACCGGGACAGCACACCACTACACTTGAGTCTTCGAGAAAGACACAGCCTTGTTGGAGTTTTCTCTCTCTCACTTCAGCCTGAATTTGAATGTTCTGATTTATGATCATTGAAATGCAAAGTGTAAAGGGCATTAGACAAAACCAGGACTCTCAACTCCCCTTTGCTTCTTTCTGCTGGCCTGATCACACCCACCCCACACACAGACATACACACTCACAGACAGGTGTGCATGCACACCCACACAGAGACATACATACACACACACATGCTCGCGCACCTACACACACACTCACGCACACACACATGTGTGCACACACATGCACATTCCTATCGTCCCTCAGTGCACCAGGGTGAATCCGTGACATTAGAAGAAATGCTGCTTTTACATGAATAAGGATCAAACCGTCCCAGTCATTTAAAAGTCTGAGGAAATTTAGGGGGTTGGAAGGCAAGACCACAGCCCTTCCCTGCCCGCCCCTCACCACGTGCTCCTGATTAGCCTGGAGCCTGGGGGAATTCAAGGGAGCAAGGAGAGGCCGTCACCCAGAAGGACAAGACGCTGCCGTACAGGCCAGGGAAGCTCGAGTCCCCTCCCCTGAGGCACAGGTCCCTGCAGGGCAGGCCCCGGCCACCCTAACCTGCTCACCCGGGTGCCCCCACCCCAGCACCGGCCGCCCTGCCCCCCAACTCTATCCACCCCTGCCCCCTACCCTGGCCACCCCCTTCCATCCCAGCCCTGTTACTGACCCCATCCACCCCACACTGACCACCCAAGCCCTGTCCACCCCAGCCCTATCCACACCTGCCCCTCTCCCTGACCACCCCTTCCACCCCAGCCCCAGCCTGCACCCTCCCACACCCACCTTGCACGGAGCACCCGCAGCCAGAATGGGAAGCTTGGACTGCGGATGACCGCAGTCCCTCTGTCGGTGCTGGAGGTGGACACTAATTAACACACTTCTTGGTGGTGTGCCCCTTTCTCTGCAAACTGTACCTCTGCGGGCACGACAGCATTTCCTGCCTTTTCATCTCCCACAAGTAATTGATCTTCTGGCCGCTGGGGACTGAGCACAAATGCTGCCTGTCTCTGAGCTCACGGCAGGAAGATGTGTGCGAGCTCAGTTAACTTCCTTTGTCAATAAAAGGAATGAAAAATTAGGATATGTAAGGAGTTAATTTTTAAGCTTAAGAGTTTTCAGTTTTAAATCTGGAGGCTTGTTGGGTGATGGCGGCTCAGTGGCAGAGTTCTCACCCGCCATGCTCGAGACCCAGGTTAGTTTCCCAGTGCCTGCCCATGCAAAAAATAAAAATCTGGAGGCTTGAATAATCAGAGCTAAGCAATAATAGTAAATTAAAATAAAACAGAGCACTAACTCCATGTTTACCGTGTGCCAGGCATCGTTGCACACACCCATTTAACACCCAGGCCACCTGCTTTGGCCCACAAGCTGCAAGAAGTCAGAAAAGCCCCACAGGGAGAATGTGGAGCCAGACCTCGCACCCAGGATGTTTGACCCTGAGGTTATGCTGCCTCTCAAGGGAGGGAAAAACACACAGAAGGCTGTGCCCTGCAGAAACACCTTAGTCACCAACCCTCATAAGGCGAACCTGTGCTCCAGGATGCTCCCTTGGCAGAGTTTCCAGGATTATGGACAAAGGGTAATAAATAAATGCTCTACCCGCTGGGCAAGCGCATGCTGCACCGCGGAGCACCATGCCCCCACACACTCTGGAAAATTAGAAAAGCATTCTACCTTTGATCTGGCTTTCTACCGCCTTCTCAAAATGCCAGACTCTCAGGTGGCTTCTTGGCCCATCACAGTCAGTGGCAGCACTTGCCGAGGCGAGCACCCAGGTGTGTGTCTCAGGTGTGTGTCTCAGGTGTGCATCCAGGTGTGCATCTCAGGTGTGCATCTCAGGTGTGCGTCTCAGGTGTGCATCTCAGGTGTGCATCCAGGTGTGCATCTCAGGTGTGCGTCTCAGATGTGAGTCTCAGGTGCACGAAACCATGAACAAGGGGAGCCAGGCCCCAACCCGAACACGTCCTGTCCAGCCAAAGTCAGCAATGTGGACACAGGGGGCGGGCGGATCATCTTCGTCCTCGTGGCTCCTGCCCACACGCCGAGGACGCCCAGGACGAGGGTGAGTTACCTGTGCACATGGCAAGGCCGCAGGGACCGCCGTCCCCCAAGAAATAGGCCGTTCCCGCCGACTCCCTTCACTGCCATTATTTCGGGGAGGAACCCCCTCCACAAATGATGGCGCGTCCACTCGGCGTCGGAGAGAACTCTAAGGTGAGCGAGGCGAGGGCGCTGGTGAGGACTGGCTTTGTGTCCTTCTGGCCCCAGGAAACTGAACACCCCGGAAGTGACGCCGTCCTGGCTGCAGGCCCCTGAGTCTCCCCAGCTCACCCTGAGCCCCGGAGGTGCGGACACTGTCATACGGACGTGAACCGGTCAGCACAGCTTCACTGCAGGACACACGTGCTCACTTCTCTCCTTCCCCCAGGAGTGGGTCTAACTTGTGTTTCACAATCAAAGCAGGGGCCGGTGGGTGGGTGACTTCCCCGTGGTGGACAGAGAGGTGGCCTGTGGGAGGGCGGCCCTCCTGTCGTGGACACTGGGTGGGCTGGGCAGCAGCCGAGGGGACAAACACCACACTCGCCACAGCACAGCTCCCCGGCCCGAGCCCGAAGGAGACCTCTCCTGAGGAGGCCGGGCTCCCAGGGGCCTGGTCACCTGCTGGCACCCCTGGTGGACCCCACGGGCTCTCATGGCACCTGGCCATACTGCGCCGCACCCTCAGCAGGTGGCCGGGGCCCCTCCATGGAGGTGCCAACAGGACGGCGGACTGGACCCACAAAGGAGGAAACTGAGGCTCAGAGACCCTGGTCATTGGCTTGAAGGGCTTGCTGGACACTTCTCGGTGCCCCTCCCTCCCCCAAAGCACTGGGTAAGCGCTCGTGGGCTCCTCGCAGCTGGGTGGGCCCACCTCTGTCCCTTGCAGTGGCTCCTTGGTGCAGCTCCGCCCTTTCCTCACCCTCCCAGTGCCGGCTGGGGCCGTGCAGGACAGCAGGACAGCCTGCCGCTTCCACTCTGCGTCTCCTTGCACCGAGGGGGCTGCCCCAGTGCTGATGGGGATGGCCAGAGCGCCATCCCAGGGAGCTGAGGGCGCCAGCGGCCAGGGAAAGGGTTGGAGCCCAGGGTCCAGGCAGACATGACCCCTTGCGCCAGGCCACGGGATCCCGATGCAGAGAAAGGCATCACAGGCTCGCTCTAGTGACCTCCCAAACCCTCTCCCAGGCCTGGGGCCACCAGGCCCTGCTGGCTGTGCCCAGGCTCCCCCACACTCCCGCCCACCCCAGGACCCCAAAGCCCATGACCGCTTTCAGGCCTTGGGTAGCCATCTCGAGAAACAGGGTGACCTCTACAGGCACAGTGAAAGGCCCTGTCCCCAGGCTTCCCTCCCACCCCTGTGCTGACCGTGCAGGAGAGGGAAAGGCTCTACCAGCCCTCTACTGTGCATCAGTTCCCGGCCAGCACCATTACTGCCCCATGAAATCCTGAAACTTTTGTTTCCTAGAACAGCAAGCGGAGGTCTGGGGAGCGAGGGCCCAAATGCGTGATGGGGAGTCCCCTCGGCACGGAGGTGACGGCAGCCCCAGCACTCGCTGCACAGAGCACGTTGGCCCCCACAGCCCACCCCAGCCACCCTTGGGAGGGGGTGCGGCAGCTAGCTGGGGGTGACAGAACCAGGAAGCACCGTGGAGGCAGGTTTGGGGTGGCAAGACCAGGTGGCAGCATGGTGGCCAGTCTGGGGTGACAGGATCAGGTGGTCAATCTGGGGTGACAGGGCCAGGAGGGGGTGTGGTGGCCAGTCTGGGGTGACGGGACCGGCCTAGGGGCTGCAGCGCCTGCAGGTGTGGGGACCCGCCACTGCCCGCCCTGGCTAATGAATTTCAGGATCAAACGCGGGGCACGGGCAGCGGCAGATGTCTTCCCTCCGGGCGGAGACCGACCCTTCTGACCGTGCTCATCCTTCGGGAGGTTAAGAGCCAGCCCTTCTATTGTGCGTTGTCATTGGGGCATCGCACAACTTTATCAAACTTTTATTCTGGAAGCTGAATTAATTTCTGCAAGGGGTTTTGTGTGGCTCTTTAATCACATTTACTGGGGATCGTATGCTATAAAGTTGGAGAGCCGATTATGCCCCCCAGAAAGGCCACTTTCAAAAGGAGCTTGCCCTCCTCCCCTGGGCCTCCCGGCGAAGGTGCCTGGGCTTTGTGAAGAGGAAAAAATTAATTACTGTTTTAATAACGAAGCCAAGCCTGCTGAAAATCCTCTTAGAGGGGCCGGCTGACGTCATGGCAGGCAGGGCTCTCAGGGACCCGGCCACCCCGCCGGCCCCCACCCGCTCCGCTCGGCCAGAGCATGCAGGCGGCTGCCCAGGGGGGCCGGAGGTGGGAGCGCAGCACTGCCCTCCTGGGAAGGGGGAGTTGAGATGCGAGGTCACAGCCTGGGGGACCTGACCTCAGCCTCAGGCCACCCCCTCGGCCCTCCACCTGGGGGGGAGGGGCAGGGGCACTGCTGCCTCCCCAAGCCCCCCTGGCTCCTGAGTCCAGCGGCTGCTGTCCGGGCATCCCTGGGGCCATGGGGCCTGGTTGTGCAGATGCTGCTTAGATTTGGGGGTGTTGAAATAAGAAATGGTGGCTGCTTTCAGCTCATTCATGTTCAAGACCCTGTAGGAAGGCCAGCCACGGCCAACCTCTAATCCTCCAACCGCGTCTTCTCTGCAACCTCTAAAAGGAAGGCTGACCTTTAGTTTTTTGTTTTCTTTCATTTCTCCCAAAAGGCAAACATTTTGCACCAGGACGCTGGCTTGGGACGTGTTTTATCTGGCTTCTGTTCATCAGGCAGCAACACCTTAGCAAGGAGAGTGCAGGACTCCTGCCGGACCTGAGCTGACCGTGCTGCGGCCATCGGCCCAGCTGCTGTCGGCTTAGGGACAATCGTCCCATCGTTTCCACTTTTCATTCCGGGCGGCTCCGCAGCACTTGGCAGTCAGTGCCCGAGGAACGTGAACCGAACTGAACCGAATGACTTGAATGTGGCTGATTTGCTTTTCGGAATTTGGTGCAAATGGCGACGAGAGGAAGCAATAATGTGGAGTAAAGTAATTTAATATGATTGAGCAAAGCTAAGAGACTGAAGTAAGTTGAGGAGCGTCCAATGCAAGCTTAAAGTTAGAAAAGGGTTTCAGGTCACCCATCAGGGACGCAGCAGAGAGAAGCACGTGGGCTGGAGACGGGGAGGAGGGGTGTGGTGGCCCCGCGCCTCACTGCTCTCTCCTTCAGGAATGAATCATGTTTCCCCCGAGAGGCTCAGGATTCTGGCCCCCACCGTGACCCGAATAGGTTTGAAGACTATTCTCCCACTTTACTGTCGTACTTGAGCAAACTTTGATAGAGTACTTTTAACTACCCCGTAAGAGAAACCAGCTGAATTTCGCAGAACAGATCAGTGCCCAGGTACAGGCACATGCGGCCTTTACAAGGAAACGCTGCGACAGATGTATCCTCCACCCGCATCCTAGAGTCACTACTGCTGTGACTTGAGCTTTTCTTCATTAAATACATGAAATGGGGGTCATGGACAGGCTGAGCCTCACTGGGTCCCACCATCTCTGGCATCTCGTGCAGCTGGGCAGAAACTCTTCTCTTCAAAGGCAGAGGGGACACGCCTCGGCCTGCTCGGGAGGGAAGGTCTGGCTAGGTTACCCACAGCAAGGACAATCCAGGAGGGGAGGCTCCCGAGCCCTGAGATGAGGAGAGGGCTGACCTGAGCTGTGCTCCCTCACAGCCCCTTCCTCTCCTCGCTGGCATGCTGCCTGTTAGCATCGGCTAAGGCTCAGGGCTGTAGCGGGAGGAGCAGTGAAAGGGGGCAGTGCAGATAGACAAACCAGCCTGTCTCTACCTTTTGGAGGGTAAAGCCACCCAGAAGGCCACGGCCCTCCTGCTGACCACCCCCCGTGCCTTGGAACCCAAATGCACCCACTCCATGGTGTGCTGAGGGGAGCACCCAGCCCCGAGCTGCCCAGGAGGCCTCCTTGCACCTTTCCCAGCTGGTTGAGGTTGGCTTTGGGACTGCTGGGGGTCAGCACCTCATCACCACTGTGGCCCTTGTCATGAGGCAGGCCCCAGAGAGGTCAAGTGGGCAGCGGCAGGGGCCAGGCCAAGCCTGCAGCTCAGGCCAGCAGAACCTGCAGGCTGGGATATGGCCAACCAGGCCCCAGGAGTCACTTCAAGCTACTGCAATGAAGCCGGGGCACATTGAAATGATTGTTGCTCTCTGGGCGAGCTGGAGCCTGGCGTCTGCCCCATCCACTAGCAGCACAATGACGGCGGCAGCACAGCACCCACGCAGGTGACTCAGGCTAGGCCGGGACCCCAGTGTGGTCATGCAGTAAATCCCTCGCTCCCCACGCAGCCCTTGTGCAGTGGACGCTGTGGTGCCAAGAAGCCAGGGCATGAGTCCACACAGCCAGTAAGCAAGAGGCAGGATTAAAACCCAGATGCCAGGCTCCGAAGCCCATGTGCAACCGGTAGCTGGCAAAAGGAAGGCCTCCAGCCACATCCTGCCAGCTGGCTCCTCCTTATATAGCCCGTTAAGTAACAACGATTTTGGAAAATGCAAATGGTTGAACAAAAAAGAAAAGAATAATGTTTCATGACAGGTGAAAACTATATGAAACGCAAAATTCGGTTTGCATGAAGTTCTATCGTTGCATCGCCACACTGGCTCATTTGCAAATTGTCTGGCGGCCCTTACACTGCAATGACAGCAGTTGGTGCACAGGAGACCAAAGGGCTCACAAGGCCCAAACCATCTAGTGTCTGGCCCTTCACAAAAAAATTTTTGCCAAACCCAATTCTAAACCACCCTGTGGTGACACCCCCAATACACCGAAACTTTGTAACTAGGACCCAATACACCGAAACTTTGTAACTAGGACCCACTACATTGAAACTTTGTAACTAGGACCCAATACACTGAAACTTTGTAACTAAGACCCAATACACTGAAACTTTGTAACTAGACCCCAATACACTGAAACTTTGCAACTACACCAGGATAGCAAGATCTCTGTTCAACTTTAGCCCAAAACCCACCATCTGAAAACCCAAAAACTAAACCATAAAGCAAAACGTGCCTGAAATTAGCCAAGCAGAAAGTTCCATGGATAATGCTTTCAACTGGAGACACAAACTCTGCCCCCTCCTACGACTACAGATTTTTCTCCAAAGTCAACAAGTACTACTTCACTCCAATGAATGGAAAGAAAACGTATCAGACTAGCAAATGGGGAAATTTTATTAGCTCTTTATAACCTGTATTTTTTTTAAATTGCTAGAGCTAGCATAAAAGAGACGTGTCATATTGATGTGAAGTCTCCAGTTAAGATTATGAATTCTGTGACAGCACAATTGCCTTGGTATCAATATGTTTTTTCATGAATTGCAAAGAAAAGCAGGTGTATAAAAATAAAACTCACATAAAATATAAATTATCATTGTGCAAGTTAATTCTATACCCTCAGGATATAATAGCTCACACACTTTATATTTGCAAAAATGTTTGTGAGTTACTTTGGGGGGATTTATTTATTTATTTCTATTTATTTAACATTTTTTTCCCTCCTGCGAGAGGGACGTGAGACAGACATCTCATTTCCATAGCTTTCCCTGGGGGAGCCATAAAGAGTTGCTGTATTAACCTTGATGTCCCGGCTAATAGGATGCAGACCGTGCCATCCAAAATCCACTCAAAGCTGCAGTCTTCTCCTCAGAGGGGGCTGTATAGGGGGGCAAACAAAGCTTTTTCCTTATCCAAGTTGCTGCCTTAGCAATGAAATGAATACGTGAGAAGAAGGAGCAAAGCCGTCCTGCGCTGAGCACATGGCAGTGCCTGTGAGGCGCGCAGCCGCTCAAGTGGGGGCTGTTTCTATCTGTTATAACAGGCATGCCTTCATTTTTTAAAAGTGTACATTTATTTCCATGTTGCAATCATTTTCCATTTTGTCTCCATGGGAAAAAGAAGTGCTTGTAAACCTCTGGTGAATCTGTCGCCGTCTGCTTTACCCCCCCAAGAGATTTAGGAGTCTGGAAACTTCGTATGCAGTCATCACACAGTCCACACACACCAGGAAGGTGGGCTCCAGGCTGGAAGGAGGAGAGTGACCTGGGGTGGCGCTGAGGGGTCTGCATTTCCAGGGGAGACAAGGAGGGCCTCCCAAGCCCTGTGGGGGCTGTGGGCACCTAGCAACCCGTTTCCTCGGGGTTAGGTCCCTGACTCAGTTTGCCCTCAGGCCTCCGGCTGGCCCTTCGCGCTCCGGCTCTGACCCCAGGTGGGGAGACAGCGCACTTCGCCTGCTTCTGGGTCAGCAGCTCAAACCTCAGCTGCGTCCTCTCCCACCTCATCTGGATTATCACCTCCTCCCCGTTGCCCTGCCGAGCCCACCACCATCCAGCCCACACGCCTCCTGAAGGACGAAGCCGTGACCTTCGATCCCTCTGCGCCAAGGGAATTGCTCAACTCACATCACGTGCAGGAACAGACGTGGTCTGGAAGGAACGTGACGGAGGAGAAGCACCTACCAACCTTATCGGCTCCTTTTGTAAATACTCCTCACAAGTCTGTCTCCTCCTTGAAAAACATTCACACCTGGTGAGAGAATTGTCTAAAACCAAGCTCTGCCGAGTTCGCAGGGATTCTCGCCAGCCCACTCCCCTCTCGTGGGGACACCTGGAGACCAGCCTCCTGCGCATCCCATTGGAAACAGGCGACTGCTTTCTTGCTGATAGAATGGCAAGTGGGGTGCAAATCCACCCTTGCTGCCTCCCTGATCTTTCTATAAAAGCCTGGTGTGACCCTCATGCTCACCTGTTGAACACTTGCCTAAGGCAGAGCAGCCAGGAAAGCAAAAGGGACCCCCAGGGTCGAGGGGGCTCCCAGGGTCAAAGGAGCTCCCAGGGTCAAAGGGGTTCCCAGGGTCAAAGGGGTGCCAGGGTCATAGGGGCCCCCAGGGTCGAAGGGGCCGGGTCTCTGAACCACACTGCAAGGGAAGCCAGCCCCTGAACACCAATCAGTCGAGAAGAAATATGTTCGTGAACTGACTGAGTCACTGGGGTCTTGGAGATGCTCCTTACAGCAGCTCACGTTGGTTATCCTGGCTAGTACAAGGACAAACACTTTGTCACTGTCTGTTACTATGAGTCATTTTACAAATTTTCCAAAATCCTGATTTACTTTTTCCCTCCATTCCAATCTCAGAGCTAGAGACAGTAAAAGAACATCCCATTACTTCCTTCTAACAGAACCTCAACCTACAGTTTTGCTCCCAAAGAGGACAGAATTTATGCTTTTGACCAGAGAAGCAGAGTCATGAAATAATATGACTGCTATTTAAAGTAAATACATCTTCTCTGGCTATTAGAGCTCAAGCACTCAGTGCAGAACTACGAATACACGAGGAACTACATGCAGGTCTGGAGGGCGCTTTCTGGCCCCCTCGGGAACACTGATCGCCGGCCTCCTCGCACTGTTGCCCGCGATTGTAGCATTGTCATACAGCAGCGGGAGCACAACGACACGTGCAGCCCATGGCATCTAGCACTGTGCTTCATACACAGCTGACACTCGATAAATATTTAATCAACCTGCACAATATACATTCTGCTAGGATATACCATTCATTAGTCTTTTGATTGGAGTCCATTTCTTAATTATATTGATCACTCATATCATGTGAACTATAATTGGCTCTTTTCTTGGAACAATATATTTTTAATGAAGGGCTTTTGACCTCTTTGTAACTGCAAAGTACGTCTTCTAGATAAAATGTATCACAAGGTGGCTCTGGAATGTTTGCTGTTACTCTATTTTTCGACATTTGTAGATTCATGTTTAAAGTTTGAAAGGGATGTTTGTTTACCTATAAAAGGACTGTCTCAACAATTTAGGTCCTATGCTCTTCAGGACAGAAGGAAGCAGTAGGAATTCAGGTTTTCAGATAAGGAACTAAGGCTCAGAGGGACTGCAGAGCTGGTGGGCTCAGGCTGGCAGTGGCATCTTTGCAGTCTGAGTTCAGGGCTTGTTCCTACATGCCACGTTCTGCCCTCAACCCCATGCTCAAGACAAAGGCATGAGCTCCAGGCAAGAGCACCGGGGGTGATTCGAGCACCTTCCTCCCGAAGATGCAGCGATCATCACTTAACAGCTCAGTACAGCCACCTTCACAGAACTGCCAGTGGCTCAAACACCCCTCCTGACTCATCTTGACCTGCAGTCTTTTGGGGTAACCTACCTCATGAGACACGTGCACAGTGCTAGTGTTGGGGTCAGTTTAATAATAGAGAACACCCATCTCTCCCAGACCCCACCCAGCCTTACCTGACCCCCACACATCCTCTGCCTGCTGACCCATTCGACAACCAAATGGTAATTTTCAGCTATTCCTAAAATACTGGGAGAGAAATTTTATGGCTTTATCAGTGTCCCTGGTTATAGCAGATGCTAGGGGATGCATGCCCTCCAATACCCCACCTGCTGAGGGCATTGGCAGGTATCACCCCAGAACCCCAGTTTGCCATCATTGCTTATCAAAGGGGCTGGTTTGGGATGGAGGTGGAGCAGGGGGCACAGCTGGTGCAATTGCTCCAGCATCCCAGGAGTGGGCGAAACAGGTGTAGCATTTGTGGAGAGAGGCTGAGGGCATTTGTTCACCAAAGACCCAGTGATGGGTCTAAGAGGCGACAACTCAAACCCAAGTCTGAGAGGCATGGCCAGTGCTGGATGGAGGAGCTAAAGAAGCTGTGGTCAGACCACCCGGAAGGCAGGGCTGACCCCCGGGACAGGACAGCTCAGACACTGCAGCCACTTGAAAGTGGCCTAGTGGGCAGAGAGGTCACCGAAGAGGAAATGGACCATGTGTGGACCATGGACATGGCCCTTGTGGGCAGAGGGACGTGGAGAAACGGCCATTGTGGCCCATCAGCACAGAACCCCTCACCAAGCTCCTGACCTGCCGTGGGAGGGTCCAGCCTGCCGGCAGCACAATCCCGACCTGAGTTCCAGCCAGTGGGGTTTTTGAAGTACCCACGCTGCCTCTTCTCACCAAGCTAATTCCATCAGATCTCCCATCCTGCAAATGGCACTGGGCCCATTGACCAAGATGGGCGCATATTCTGGCCACATGCTGTCCCTGCGTCTGGGAGCGTCCAGAGAGTTCTGACTGACCCCGCCATGGCCTGAGGGTCACATTCTAGCCCTGGTCCCGGCACAAACCGCACTGCCTGCAGGTCTGAGCTGGCCCACCTGAGCTGTCTCCTGAAGAGGCGGCTGAGAGCCGCCTGAGCAGACACACAGCTCTGTCCTGCAGGGCACAGCAAGATTCCGAGGACACTTCCAAGGACACATGGTGGGGAGAGAAATGCGACAGCCACAGGGCCCTGCACTCCAACCCAAAAGGGCGTGGGCACTGGGCTAAAGCAGGGCAGGAGCCATTGAGTGCTTCCCTCCCAGGATGGAGCGTTCACCATTTGCCCCTGGCTAGAAACATCATCGCCAAAATCACCACGATTAAAACGCTCTCAGAGAGAATAGAAAGCACTGTGGGAACAGAAATTTAAGGAATGTCGAGCTGGCTTTATCAGTATGAGCGTCCTCATATTTAACTAAAACCATGAGAAAATTCCGAACAATTACAGACTCACAGGTGTGTGCCTCAACTGCAGACTTTGTCCGTGAGACGAAAGGAGCCGCAGGCTGTGTGCAGCCTTCTCACACGCCCAGCCTGCGTGCAGAGTACACGAGCACCCCGCAAATACTCTGCACGTTCTGAGGGGCCTCCTCCCAGCCACTCACCGTCCAGTGGTGATCACTGTCACTGACACACACACACACACACTCACACGTGCATGTGCACACTCATGCACAAGCACACACACATACACTGTGCCAAAACTGTCCCATAAATGAATAGGGCAACATGTAAAGAGAAAGGTGGTGGGGTTTTTAATTTCTTTTTCCAGATGCTTAAACACTAAGACTTCTATTGTCTTTGAAAGCTCTCCCTCGGATCAGGGGCCTGGGCTCTCTGGAAGACTGTGGAGGCGAAAGGGACGCCGCGGCTGTGGCGGGGCATCGCTGCTGCGTGGGTCGAGCCCATGATCACCAATAGTGATGAGACTGTACTCGGGGCTGGGCGCTCGCAGGGAGGGCGCAGGAAGAGTCGCACAATTAGGATGACATTGTAATAACAGCACAAATCCATTTACTCCGCGCAGTACCTTTCCTAGCTAGCTGCCCCCGTCATTGCCATTTTCAAACAAGTGAGCGGAGGGGACTCAGGGCGGGGAAGGGCTTGTCTGAAGGCCCCAGAGAGTCAGGATGCTGCTGCCCTCCAGCCATGCCCCGTAGCCACCAGGCGGCCCTGCCATGCCCAAACCCTGGCAAGTGGTGGGTGTCAGGGTGGGTGAAAGCATGGCACCTGGACTGATGCCTGCCCTGGAGGTCGCACAACAGGTGAGCCACGGTCACCCCTGATGTGTCCTTCGCTGACGGGACGCCCAGAGACATCCAGTGAATTTCCTCCGTGCCCTGAGCACAGCACAGGCCGCCAGGAGTCCTCATGCAGGGGCCCACGGCCGCTGTCTCCCATGTCTCAGGAGGAGGACGGAAATGCACACAGAGGCCTTGGGGAGCCCAGGGGGACGGCTCCAGGCTCCTGAGCCAACCGGCGAGCCTCCGAGCTGGGGCCCCTCCGCGCAGCTGTCCCGGGAGTGCTGTGGGCCAGGCCCGCCGGGCCGCAGCCAATGACAAAGGTCAGCCCCAACGGTGACATTTGGACCTGAGAGGGAAGAGCCACAGGCACCACAACTGGGTGTAGCCGCCAGCTGTTCCAGGGGACGGGGTGAGCAGCTGCCCGTTCTGCGCGGCTCAGGACACATCACCAGTGGCTCCGAGAGGCGGGCAATGCCACAAAGGGAGGGTTGCAGGCCAGGGGTGGCTGCCCCTGCAGCTTGGGGGCCATGGGGCTCGCCCTGGGCAGGGGGTTAGGCCGGCTGTGGGCGCACCGCAGCCTGTGAGCAGCGCCACTGACCCCTGCGGCCGGGACGCGCTGTCCCTCTAGGGAATCGCACATAGAAGGCACCTACTAAAAGGGAATGGAACTGAAATGAAACAAAACATAGAAGTTATCAGCTAAGGCCAAGGTGTCAAGTAGAAACAGAGGAACCAGAACAGAGGGCCGGCCTCCCTGGACACCTCTTCCGAGCTCCACGGCACACCAACCCTCATCTCTTCACTGGGTGCCGCGTGGCTCCCGCCTGGGCCAGAGAAGAGGCAGAGACCCCACCCACCCCAGGCGTACCCTCGGGGCCGGGCTTATCCCAGGACCCCGCCTTGTTCCTCTTACACTGTGCAGATTTTTAAAAATGGGAGAGAACTGGGAAAAAAGATCTCAAAAATGTTTCCTGAGTCTGTGAAATTTAACTTTTCTGAGCAAATGTTCTCTAAAGAAGTATTAAAAGTCCTAAAGAAGCAATTTCAACTATATGGTTTCTCTGCCAGGTGTCTTACAGGCCATTGCATGGGAACTCAAACCAGAAATATTTAAGAATGAAATATCACCTAACTTCCATAATGACGAAACACTGGAGGACACAGCACCCTTTCACATAATTCTCTTTACTACTGTAAAAACTTCATCCCTGAGGTGTGATGCACAAGGAGAAAAAAGAATGCAGTTAAACACTTGACCTAAGTTTGGAAGAATAATAGGACCTAGCAATATGATTAATTTATTTAAAAATATTTTAAAATATATATATATATATATATATATATATATATATTTTTTTTTTTAGCGTGGGCAGGCACTGGGAACCGAACCCGGGTCTCCAGCACGGCAGGCAAGAACTCTGCTATTGAGCCACCATGGCCCACCTGACAATATGATTCTTAAATATTGTTTTTCTGATCAGATAATTGCTTGACCCCATTCCTCTACCTGAAAACCCCTACATGCAAAGGGCATCATGAGCCTCCATGACTTAATAACAATTAGTTCTGAATTATACAATGTCATTATCCTTTTTTTCACTTATTAAGCTTTTAAATAATAATTCTTTTACTTCAGAATTCGGAAGAAGCAAAGGAGCCCTAAAGTTCCTTCCCAGTGCTGTCTGCTGGCCTTCCACATCCCAAAGGAAACCCAAGTCAGCCCCGCTTTCCTGTGCCCCCCAGAGTTAGCCTAGGGATACGTCAGCAAACCCGAGCATGAGCCCTCTTTCAGTTTTCTGTAGGTTTGACGTAAGTGGCAACAAACTCCTCTCACTGCTCTGTACTTTGTTTCCTACCCTTGGTGTATATAAGAGATCATTCCTTCACAACACAAACTAAATGCTCACTTCCCCTCACTGCCCTAAGGCCTCAGATTGTTCCTTGTTTGGATATTGACACCAAAGAAAGAAAAAAGAATTGGTTTCCTTTGGGGGATACCAAAAATATTTAACTAGTCTCCTACAGAGAGGCATTAATTTATTGAATACTTCTTGCATTTATAAACAATGTGCATTTCACATTAAGTATATCCACAGGTTATTTTTCTAAAGTGAAATTATTGTGTCGAAGAGCATATGTATACTTGTGGATCTTGTCAAAAAATCTTCCTTAGATGTTTCACCCAATTTACACTCCCATCAGCAATTTCAAAGACTGCTTCCCTAAATTTTCTCCAACACGGTATGCTATTTTAGATCTTTACCTCTCTGAGTACAAAATGAGATCGCAGGTCTCTTTTAATTTGTATGTTCTCTTATTATGAATGGAATTGAGCATCTTTTCATCTATTTAAGAACGATTCACATATATCCTGCAAAAATTGTTCATATTCTATGCCCGTTATTCTCTTGGGTAGTTGTTTTCACCTTTCCTGATTTGTAGGAGCTCTTTACATATTAAGGAAAGTAACCCTTTTTCTACGACATGAATTATACATACTTTTGTCAAATACTTTTGCTAATCTGTCAAAATTGGAAAAAAATTTGTAGTTGAATTTAACAGTTTATCACTTGATTTTTACATTTAATTTTTTGATCCATCTGGAATTTTTTGATGTGAAATGTGAATAATGTATCAAAATTATTTTCTAGTTATATACCAACTTGTACCCAAATTTGGCTCAAATAATCTTTTTCTCCATTGACTGGGTGAAATTTGAATCAAGTTTTATTAGGAAGAAAAGTAACTTGGAGCTCAGTTCAATGAGAAAGATTTGGGTTTTTTGGTGGTTGTTGATTGTTTGTTTTTGTTTTAACACTGCATGTCTTGGTGGGTGGAACATGTTTTATATCAACTGCTCAGGCCTTCTCCACTCTCAGGGCTGCCATAAGTTCCACATGAAATCAGCTCTCTCCTCTTTAGGACTTCCCCTGCCACCACTCCCAGGCTGGAGACTTGGACTGTCCTTCAGCAATAAGAAGGCCAGGGCTGCAACTGCGCTAGAGCGCACACAGGGTGCACGTTTGAGAAGGGAAAAGCTCGACCCGGGGTGCCGGGCTAGACCCCGGAGGGTCCATCCCCTACCTCCCTTACCCTGCTCCCTGCCCCCCCAGCTCAACTGGTCACAGATGAGAGGGGCTAGGGGTTATGGACCGCTGATGCTCGGCGTGCCCCAAACTCTGCGTGCGTTCTATTTAACCTGTGCAGCCTGGGTGGTGGATGCGGATGCTCTGTTTGCACTTAAGAAAACTGTAGCTGAGAATAATTAAGAATCTTTTCCAAGGCCATGGAGTCAGATTTAAACTCAGAAAATTGAATCACATTCCGTGCTTCACTGATTGCCTTCTTCCAGTGTGTTTCACCTCATCACAACAGGCCAAAATATATGCAAGCAATGGGAAAATGTGTGCATAAGGAGAGATAGAGAGATGCTAGCCTTCTATTCACAGAGGGGCAGGATGATCCAACACCTCTCTCTTTACATGGCGTCCTGTCCATGTATGGGCCAGTTCTGTGCAGTGTGTGTGCACGGGCATTGTGCATGTACATGTGTGTGCCTGTGTGTGCACATGAGTGAGCACACGTGTGATTGTGTGCATGTGTCAGAGAATAGTCAGAGGACAAAGAAATCAACCATGGGCTTGTGCCACGCTTAACTCTGTTCTTTTTTTAATGCTATTTTTATTGAGAACTACCCCTGCATGCACCACGTACAGTCCAACCATATGTAGCGTCCATGGCTCACAACATCATCACATAGCTGTGCATTCATCACCGTGATCATTTTAGAACATTTGCACCACTCCAAGAAAAGAAATACAAAGAAAAAAAAATGACTCATACATCCCATATCCCTTGCCATTCCTCTCGTTAACCCACAGAATTTCAATCTACCCAATTTTCACCCCCCATCTCCCCCTATTATTTATCTATTTTTATCCTTGTCCTTCCTCATAAGACAAAGAATCGTAACAGGCCAGCGAGTCTGAGTAAATGTAGTTGGCTGACCGTGCTTTCATACTGCCCGCGCTGTCTCCCTGTTGCATGACGTATAGTAAGACGGCAGGTGCCTTCTTCAGCTGTTTCATAGAATCTGCTAAATGATAAATCTTTGGAAATTTTACTCCAAACAAGAGCATGCAGGCGCAGTTTTGAGTAGCCGCCGGCGGGCTGTTTGCCTTGAGGAAACGCCAACGTCAAGCCTTCCAAGCATTTGTGTCTAAACCTAACTTTATTTCACGTTAGGTTGTGCTGAGAGGATGAAGAAATGGGAGTCATTTGTTTAAATTAGAGAAGAAATATCTCATAAGTTGATTGTATTAAAGATTCTCTTTTTTGTGGAGAAGTCGGATTCCAGAACAGACCATGCCAAATCCCGCGCGCTTCATCACTGCCAGCGTGCACGCCTCTCAGAGGCGGTGGGCAGTTCAGTGCCAGCGTTTCGCGGGGGCTGTTCTTTCTTTTTCCTAGAACAGTAGAACCGCATTCGTTCCCACTGTCCAGGCCCTGGAAAAATAAAACACGCGGCCCCTAGTCTTCCTCTGAAAAAATTGTTTCTGGGAGCTCAGCCCCAGAGGCGGGGTCTGTGCCCAGGAGCGGGGCGCTTCCTGCGGGAGACCTGACGTCCCCCCACCCCGAGGGTTCCAGCCGAGCACGAGGCTCCTGCCAGGGCTGCTGCAGCCAAGCATGGCCACTGCGCTCAGCACGACCATGTCTTCCCTCCCCTTCCCTGCACCGCCGCCTCCCCGCGGGCTTCAGGGCCACCTCCGGCAGCACCGCCCAGTCCCCACAGGCCACCGCGTCCAGTCAGGCCCCTCTCTCGGGAAGAGGGGCACCCAGGGGCTCAAGGCAGGCACACGAGTTAAACACGAGAATTAGGGCAAAGCACTTAACTTGTGCACACTCCACTTTTCTCACCAGACAAGTTAAAATTAGAATGTCTACTTTCGTTATAAATATTAAGGGGTTAATTGAGGTTTTGCGGCGAGTCTCAGCACTTGGCGGGAGCTCACGAATGGTGCCCACGCTGCGGGGTGCCTGGCTCCCCATCTGACCTTGCCCGGCGGCGCAGGCATGTCTGCCTTGGCCCCCACACCCCAGGCCCCCCACACCCCGAGCCCCAGTGCGACCTGTCACCCCTACTGTAAAACTCATAGAATCCGGCCCCACTGCCGGCCGGCCCTAAACATGAGCTCCTTCTAGAAGCTTCCATACCCATCGCTGGAGTACGCTGTCTGTGCCTTGTGTATAGCGTCCGTAGCCCCAGGGGGCCAGGGGCCTCTCGGCCTCACTCCAATGACCGGCACCTGTCACTGCCCAGCATGCCCGAGGCCAGGGCCCCCACTGTCGCCCGGCCACTGCTGATCACTTGTAACCTTGTAGCCAAGAAATTCAGCATGGTCATCCAGGCTGAAATGTGAGCTTTTTTCCCTGTTGTTTTGTAGAGACATATTTATAAAACTATTCTCCATAATTTATGAAAGATTATTCTTAAATCATTATTGGGATTTCGTTTCTCCAAGGTGAAAGATCCCAATTATTTTTATTTCTATTGATCAGCCATATCTGCAGTTCAGCCTTTTATCTTCTAAATACGGTCATCGTCCCAGATGTCACAAGGTCACAGAGAGAGTCAGAAGACTTAAGGATCTGACAATCGTTGAGCAGAAACACCAATCTTACAATGGAATGCTACTGGTCACCTCAGACCCCAGCTGACAGCCCTGCCTGGGGGGCTGCAGGGCTGGCCTCGCCTCACAACGGTGCTTTCGGTCCTTTACTCAGTCTACTTGGGATCTCGTGTGGCCACGCAACAGGCTCCAATGAAGAGCTTGTTAAACATGGGAGTTCCCTCAGGGACTCTAATAACCGGGCTTCCTGGTGGCCACAGTGCAAAGGGGACAGCGCAAAAGGGACAGGGCAAAGGGGACAGGGCAAAGGGGACAGGGCAAAGGGCTCAGGCGTGCTCTCTCTGTCCTCCTGAGCATGCTCGCTCCTTCCTCTCCCCCAGCGGTCAGCAGTATCACCTGGAAAATAACTCATCATTTCTAAAGCCCCGACTCCTCCCACATTCCCAAATTTCTGAAACTCCAGCTTGTGACACTAAAAAGCAAACAAAACTACAACTTATCTCTAAAGAAGATCAAAAGGTTTCGATTAGACACTAAATAGATTTGAAATGGGAAAGTGGATAAAGGATTAGCTTCAGTTTAATTCAGGCCTGAGAAAAAAGATGATGGCTTTTGGTTAGGTTTAGGTTCGTGGACGGTTCTGCATCCAGCAATGTCGTTCTGTCTTGACAATTTCTTAGCTCCATGGGTGACCTTTTCCTTATCTTGGCATGCTCTACTTACCCTTGTAGACAACGTTTCCTCAGTTAAATCAGCGTCTTCAGACTCCATATGGGCTCATGGGGTGAAGATCTAGATGGCACACTCACACGCACAGCCGTGAGTTGGAACACGATGTTCAACAGCACCTCATGGGATTTTTGTTTTTGACAGAAATTAGATTTTCCTGTTACTGTTTCTTTTAATTCAGTCACCGGGATGCTGATTTTGATTAAGAAACTTTCATCTGAGGGAAACAAACCTTCTAAACTCTAAGCAGATGAAGTAGAAAAACAGGCAGAAGAAAGCTAAGAATACTTCATGGAAAAGCGCAAGTAGGAAGGCAAAGTGGGAAAAAAGGAAACTGTACTGTATTTCCAGAACCCACGCAGCATGCTCAAAGGCGTATCTGAGGAGGAAACGGGGCACCGCGCCCCAGGGCTGTTTGCTCCCTGCCCTGGAATGAGGCTCCACGCGGGCCCTCCCACCGCTTCCCCCACGCCGTCCTCTGGGCGTGGGCCGCGCTCACACAGGCCGGACGCGCGGGGCTGGTCCCGGGGCTGGTCCCGGGGCTGCGTCCAGGCGCGCCCTTAGGCCGTCCTGCCTTGGAGGCCCGGCCGTGGCCGCAGCAGGACCCGAGGCGCCCGTGTCCCGCCTGGTCCCGCGGGGCTGGGCACTGCTGTTAGCACCAAGGTCACCAGGACAGCGAGCGGGCAGCGGGTCCACTCCCCCGGCCTGGGGCAGGAGGAAGCCCGGGCCCTATGGGAGAACAGCGACCCGCGTCCGCAGAGCCGCCAGGCGCCGAGCAGGCCGCGCACACGCCGGGGCCGCTCCCTGCCCGCCGCGAGTGCCACCCAACGGGCCACGCCTGGCGTGTCCACTCGCGCCCACCGGCCAGCAGGCGCCGTCGGGACCCGCACCCCACGGGGGCCGCGAGGGCAGGTGGGCGCGCGGAGGGGCGCAGTGACGCCCACCCCAGGGGCGCTCCAGCCGAGGGTGGGCGGGGGCGGGAAAGCGGCGCAGGTGCAGGAGTAGCTGGAGCGGGGTGGGGGGATGGGGGCCTGAGCTGCCCACCCACTGCTGGGCACAGGGTCGGCGGGGGTGTTCTTCCTGCAGGTGAGCCCAGGAGCTGCACCCCGTTATCGGGGAGTCTAAGGCTTGCAGTGGGTGCACCAATAAGCCTGGATGAACAGCATATGCGGCTTGTATTTGGGGGGAGGGGGTCGTGTAAGGTTTTCTTTAGGTTCTTTTCATAAGAATATATTACCCCCCAGCATTTGATTCAGACGGAAGCAAAAAACAAAACAAGGTAATCTGTGAATAACGCCTTCGGTTTTTGAAAGAAGAATGGAGCAGCAGATGAAAATGAGATGAAGCAAGATAATTGCTGTCTTCTTCCCCAGCCAACATCTCGCGGGTTTGGGTCTCCGCAGCCTGAGTTTCCCGCATTAAATTGCATCCTCGTAGAAGACTAGTTGAAGCAGGCAGTCAAGGCACAGGATTAATGGTGCTTGAACAACTTCAAATACCACTGAGCAAGTTCTGACGATTTCTTATAAAGTTTTCTCTCTGCAGGCTGGGTAAACAGCACACTGTCTCTTTAACTGATTTTATTTTATTTCTTTTCTTTTCTTTTTTTCCCCTTAGTTTAAAGATTACATTTAATATCTATTTCCCAGCAGTGTACAAACTGACATCATCTACTCATAAAAGCGGAATGCTTTGCTTTTTTAAGCTTCAAGCTGAATAACAAATTGCCACAGATGACAGCATAAAAGAATAACAGAATGGAATCAAAAGAAAATTCATTGTCAACAGAGGCCCCCTGCTGAGGAATTTCAATTTCATATATCTAATTATCCCTGTCAGTTGGAAGAACTGACAAAAAGCATTCTTTGTTCTCTCGTTCTGCCTCCCGCATCTCACTCTCAATTAATTCCGGCATACAAATATGACTAATTGTCTTTGCACTGCTCAAGAGCCCTGTGTATAAATGTCCATGAACTGAAAATGATTTGGAGGGAGCTCATGCATCGATTTATGATATTCGAACACAATAGGCATGCATAATTCAGGTGACCGTGTCAGCACCCTCACCAGCCCTTATTACCGGGAGAGGCAGATCCTCCTTTCACGTCCTCTTTCATATCTGCTTGGTGACAATAACTCACTTTGCACCTATTAAGAGAGGAAGCAGTGTACGTCTGCTGCCGCGCATGGAAACCTCCGGCAGCAAGGTTATCCGCATTTGAATTACATGTGGGCAGGGAAGAGGCTGGGGCTACAGAGAAACAGCAGCCACTTTTTAAAAGCACAACAAGATCTCTCAGTGAAGGTTAAAGTTCGAGTTTTTATTTCGGTTTGTTGGTGTTGGTGTTGTTTGGGGGCTTGCTTTGTTTTTGGGGTTTTGTGGGTTTTGTGGTTTTGTCCCTCCGACTTGATCAATTCAAAATGCTTTTCAATTAGTTAATGTTTTCATTGTCTTCTTTCAATAAATATAAATAAAGATTTGTCTCCCTTATTTCAACTTGAGCAACTTATCTTCACGCTATTTGTGGTGACATCTAAACAAAGCTCAAATGAGTGTCAACACACAATAAAGAGGAAGTAGCATTAAAGAGGACAAAGGCTTTTTGTCACTAGAAAAAAATGTTTCTAAGCATTACATTTTCTCTGTATTTGAAAAAACTATTTTGCAACCATAGTTCAAAGTTAGCTCTAATTCAAAAACTGAAAGTTAAGTTCTGCCTAAATTATGGCATCTAAATAATTTGTTAAAATAAATCTACAACATACGTTTAACTGTTACCAGCTAAACCTAATGGAACATTTGATCTAAATATATATTTTATCATCTGATGCTTTTTGTTGCAAAATAATTTTAAATGAAGCATGCTTTGCCCATAGCTGAGTAGGCTCTTTAGAGTTTCGAGAATGAAAGCTATTCACTAACAAGTAGACATTTTTTGGAGTCTAATCATATTGTCAAGGATACTAATAAAGGAGCAAAATGACATTCTAAAGGGCTTAGTATAAATTACAAAAAAAAAAAGTGCTTTTGAGCAGTGAAAGAGTTTTTTTTTTTTTTTTTTTTTTGGTAAATTGCTTCTGATTTTTTTTAGTGTGGGAACTTTAAAAAGCGTGCTTCTGGGGATATTTTTATGGTGAAAGCAGCAAGTCAAGCTATGTGCTCGTTACTTAAGCAAACACTACCAGCGGCGGCTCACCTGTTAGAAATTGCCCAGTGTCCACCAAGCTGATGCACTGTCTGTTGTTCAAAATAGTTCAATAGAATCCCGCCGCTGCGCCGCCGGAAACCTGCCCCGGCCGCCCGCACCCAGCACCCGGTCTCTCCGACGGGCCTCCTAGCTTTGGGCTCGGGTACGTTTTCTTCTGTGTCTGTCCATGGTTTGCTTCTGCACCAACCGCAGAGCTCTGTACTCAGGGGATAAGGACCAAAATTAAGAAAATACTCAGATGCACACATCAGGCAGCACATGTGAGATTTTATTTCAGACGCTGGAGTCCCCTCCCTGCCCCAGGCTCTCATGTCAATTGGGAATCTCCAGCTCTAGTGATTCTTTATTTCTACCAGAAAAAAACTAATGTTTGCGGCTTAAGCAACTGCAAAAGATGCTCTGAGAGAAAATGTGAAATACATTCCTGAATTCACCACTAAATCCAGAAAGTCCAGCCCTGTGAAAAAAGCTTCTTCGTGAATCCGCTGGGCCTTAAGCACAGATGCAGAGACAAGCCCAGCGATTTTACACTCAGGGGCAGAAGCTTGGTCCTCTGAATGCGTGGCAGTTTTTGTGTAACGTCTGACAAAGGATTCTCAGAGTAGACCTTAAATTAAGATGGAAGCATCTTCATGCCCCAAAAGTCCACGTATGTCTTAAGTGCCATTGGCAAGTCAACCAGCCTCTTAGATGAGAGTGACAGGTATCTATGAATTTTGGGGAAACTTTCTGATACTTCAAGTTACAAACTAACAGAACAAAAGGCTAAAACAATACTGCAAATTAAAGCTCAATCAAGAGAAAATAGGTTTGTTTGTTCTCAAAAGATACTAGAAATTAACCAGAAAGGGTGGGAGTGTGGGGGAGAGAACAGAAGTCCAACAGGGAAGCGTAAGAAGCAGTGCTTTCCAGGGCGCTCGCGCTCAGAGGGGCCTCCACGCGCCCTGCACAGCTGAGGGGTGGTCTCCGGTGCTCGGTGAGCTGCATTAGCCTGCTGCTATCTCCAATCCCCATTCTGGGAGCTGGCCGAGAGCCGGCCCCACAGAGCCCATGGACAGATCCCACAGGCAGATCCCCAGAGAGCCTGTGGACAGATTCCTGCAGACAGATCCCCGCGGTGAGGCGAGATGTGAACCCGGGCGTGTGCCGAGAGCTAAACCTAAAGCTCCAGCAAGCGCACGGGGAGGGCCGCAGCACGCGAGTGCCTCGGGCGGGGCTCGCAGGGCTAAGTGGACCCATGTCCTGTGGGGCCTGGGGCGCTCAGAATGGAGAAATTGGGAAGTCCACTGCCCAAGAGCCCAGCTGTGCTGCAGAGAGCCTGGCAGTCGTGGGCCGGCCGCCGCTTCCTCGACTCCCAGACACACCTTGGTCCAGAGGGGCCAGGGCCTAGGTGGAGAGGAGTGCACCCCACGACCGCAGAGCCCATGCGGTGGGGTGAACAGGGCCTGCAGACCCAGGACCCTCGGAATTCTCAGGATCCAGCTGTATTCACAACACATAATATTTAACATGCACATTATACAGTTTTCTGCCAATGAAACTTTTTAAGTCTCATGAAGTAAATATGCTCAGCCTATGTATTACCTAGTCCAGAATTTCTGGGAAGGAGGCAGCATGTGAGTCGGTTATATAACCCGCACTTAATTGCCTGGGGAATTTTGACTATCAACAAGGTCTGGATTCGGTGCTTTATGAACATCACGCATTTCCACACTAAACACCCAGAAGGAAGCAGCTACTGAGAACCTATCGCAGGAATGACTAACTCACTTTGTAAAATGCCATCACATAGCTGATTCCACTGCACTAGAAAATTGCCATGATGCTGGCAATCGGATCTTGCCAGAAATGGTGGAACCTGGTTTTAGAGATTTTATTCACAAGAAACATGTGATTACTGGAAATTTTATTTTCTCCTAAGCCAAAAATGGGACTCGGCAATGATGAGAACGCGTGAGAAGAACTTATTCCTTGAGAAAAACCTAGAGTCATGGAAGACTGCTTTCGCTAGACGACACCGGCAAGGCCAGCTGGGCTCAGCGCCCGTGGCCCACGGACCGGACGACCGAGGTAGGAGAGGGCAGCGTGTGCCACGGGCACGCGGGCAGCGGCTGACGTGTAAGACCCGAGTTCCTTGACTTGTGGCCGGCGAGCCCCCGCCGTGGTCCTCTGCCTCCCGTTACGCTGATAGGAGCTGTGAAAGCAAACTCACTCATCTGCAAAGCTGCCTCACTTCCCAGGGGTCCCCTCCCGTTCTCAGCCAGGGTTTCTAGCACATAAGCCTCGACGAGGACACCCGCGCGCTGGGAGCCTGGGAGCCAGCCGTGCTTTGGCCGCTGGCGCGGGAGTCGCTGCCCTGCCTCCCCAGGCCCCGCCACTTCTGCAGGTGAGAACGTGGGGGCGCAGGGTAGGGGCAGCTCCCCACTGCACCCCGCCCTGCACCCGGGGTGTGAGGTGTCAGCTGTCCTCAGCCCCCAGCCCGGGACGCTCTTCTGTCCTGGCCGGGCAGCTGTGAACCGGCCTCCCACAGCCGCTGACCCTTGCCGAGTCTGCCATCCGCGCCCCCTTCCTGCATTGCAGCCTCTTAAGAGGGGAACGGGGCGACTCCAGCCTGGCCCAAACCAGAATATTTCCTTGCAGTTTTCAATTCATTAAAAGAAAAGGAAAGGCAATAAAGTGGCATCGCTGACTAATGTCGCTCATGGTAGGTGGAGGGTTTTGGACCTTGCACTAGTGACATCTGGGGACAGACGACTCCAAGCTGGATGCCCGACCCCGCCGGCCAGATGCAGGAGCAGCTCACCCACTCAGAAGCAACCCACAAAGTTTAAATTAAACAGCCTCCCCAACAGCACTGTCTGACCCAAATAGCTTTGGTCAAGGTGGGTTATTATTCTTCACTCATCTCAGAATTCCTATAGCATTTATAGTTGCAGAATATCAATTGTTATATATCATATATATTAATATGTTAGTGGATCAGTGCATGAATGGATGAACTAATAGATTATTGTGATAAACCAAAATTGTACCTTTAATGTTGCCAACGTGCCGAGTTTGGAGATACCCAGTTAAACAAGTCTTGATCAGTCTCTATGAGCCTGTAACCGTGTAGCCATCCAGCCACACTCCTATTTACTGAGCACAAACTACATAAGCGTACAAGCAGGAAGTGCGAGCGTGTGCCATGCATGTGTACTAAACACACGCCACATGCATTTATGAAGCAGGAGCCATGTGCACCTTCCAAGCACTGACCCAGTGCAGGGGGGAGGACAGAGTTCAGGGCAGAGCCCTCCCCTCGAAGAGCCTACGGTGTGGGCAGTAGAGGCCCAGCTGCTGGCTGAGCTCACGGGACATGGCCGAGCCCCAGCACGAGGAGGCAATGGGCTTCCCGTAAGAAGTGGAACCACAACGACAGACTGGATTTAGGCAGGTTAATACAGAGGCAAGTCATCTGGATAAACAGAACCAAATAAAATAAGTGTGGGCACTCAATAAATTAGGAGTCACTGACCCATTTGATCAACTGGTAGAAAAGTAAACTTTCTTTGAAGGACCCAGAGGAGAGCTGGGTGAGGAGACACCGAGAAGGGCCCAAGGTTTCGGCTGTCCCTATAAACAGGAGGGTCCGGATTCGAGCCGGGGAGTAACCTGAAGCATCCTGGAAAACAGAAAAACCAGAAGGTCTTAGTGTGCCCCATTTCCCAACCCCCAACGGGAGGGCCAGTCGCAGCCCGGAGAAGGCAGAGGCTGAGGGTCAGCTGGCCTCACAGTCGACAGTCCACATGGAAGGTCGCAGGCTAAAAGCCAGGGGACGGCCACGTCCGTGCGCCTCAAGGCCTGAGATCCGAGCATGGGAGAGGCAGTTCGGGAGCCGAGGCAGGAAGGAGCCCGAGGCCGAGGGGCAGGAAGGTGCCGTGGCACATGGTACCCAGAGTTCAGGCAAGTGAAAAGCCATTTAGGGGAGCCGAGGTTCGGCCACCCTCAAGCCCGCTGAGGGCCGCCTGCCTTTGGGGGGCCAGTGCGCCCTGCTGGGCTTCCTGAGCTGAGGGCACCGGCCCCAGGAGGCAGGAGACAGTAGTGCCAGGGACCACTGGGCACGCCGGGGAAGGACCCAGACCCCAGTAATATAATGTCAGAACAGACATCGTTTCAGATCCACTTCTCTCCGCAACAGAAGGCGATTCTGCCTGGGACAGAGCTAGCTATTCCTATTTTAATTAATATAAAATGGCATGTTGAACAATAATATCGGAACCCATCAATTGCCAAAATACCAGAAAATTAATAATTTGGGAGCACTCGTAAGGCTCTTGTAGAAGCAAACTGTACATATAAATCAGTATCTAATTATACAAGGACAAAATTTAAATCCTCGTCTCTTGAACAATTGTCAGGCGATATTCGGGTTCTGAACAGCTTTGGAAAATGCAGTTTCTGAACGACACTGTGAGATTTGAGACATTTACTAAACCATATACTAGAAAAAAGGTGTGTGAATATTTACCCACTGGAAATGGTAAAACTGGATGAAGAACCACTCACAGTTCTTCACAAACTAGGCAGTGTTATTTGTTGTTATTTACTGTGCAAAGATGGGAAGCAGGGGCCCTGCTCCCTGGCAGGGACGACGGGGTCCTGTGCCAACCTGCACCAGGCACATAGACTAATTCACGACTACATCGAATGGCCTCAGAACCTAGATGAACTAGAGCCGCAAGAAATGCTTCCTCAAGTATCATGTGGGACAAGTCAAAACTCAAGTCAGACACAAATACAAAATAGCATCGACACTTTATGAGCATTTGCTGTGCATCACGCACTTGCCAAAGTGCTTCCTTGAATTATCCCATGAGGTTTCCCAATTTACTCATAGAATATTGTGATGCCCATTTTCAGACGAGGAAACTAAGAAAAAGGTTCAATTTCCCCAGGGTCACCCACCCAGCAGTGGGTGCGAGGGCTCTCCAGCAAAGACGTTGACGTCTCTACGTGCATTTAACACGGGTGCGTAGGTGCGGGCACAGGAGGCAGATTTAAAAAGGAAACAGGAACTCCCAGGAACCAATAGCCAGAGCAGTGGCGAGTTGACAGGAGACGGTGGCTGGGGCATGTGGCTCCTGCCGGCCCACCCCCGCCCCGAGAGCTGTCCCTGGTCCTGGAGGTTCCTTGAGGAGGCGGCATGGCGGGCTCTGTCCCCCCTTCTGTGGAAATGCGGGAAGAACCCATGGTGAGCTGGAGGGCGCAGCCAGAGTCATGGCCACCCTCGATTACAGAGCTGTTTTCAAATAATCACACTTAACATTTCCTTCTGGGAAACTGGAAAGACCTGGTCTTTTCTTTCAATTTCGGTCTCAGAGAAGCAGTAGTTGATCGGACACTGGGAGACCCCTGTCCGTGCGGGTTGCCCAATGTCCTGGGCCCTGGGCCAGCAATTGCTGTTGATGCAGCCTCGTCTCAGCATGTAAAAAGCCACAGTTGCCACAAGAGCATGCATAGGATTCGTTGAAATGGTGGTTGCAGCCACTTTGCCTGCTTTGCAGCTTTTCACCCCGTCTTCAGCTCCTCATAAGGCAAAAGTTCCTTGTCCGTGTCCTTGAGATTTAAATAGAGTAGGTGGGCTCTTCCAGGTGACCCAGAGCGAAGGCACGAGGTGAGGGGAGCTCAGCCGGCCTCCTCCGTGCCCGCTGGACGCCGGGCAGATGTGAGGATAAAACTGTCAAGGGCGAGAGCACAAAGAGAAATATTGCTACTTCCTCGTATTCGCATTCTTCCCAGGAGCTGTTTGCCCAGTTGCCATGGCACAGGCAGTGAGATTTCATAATTTCCCTGGGCTCGGGCAGCAGCGAGTTTAATCAGCCCAGACGGTCGGTTGGGTTTTGTCCCTGTGAGCGGAATAAAACTTTTCTCACCGGCTAGACCCACCGAGTATCTAAAAGCCATAAGTTACGGCACCTCCGAGACCGTGCCCCGCCGCCTGATTTGATCCAGGCCATGAGAACAGAGAGCAACTCTAGGGCCCCGCGGCTGTAGTTTGTTGGCTGGTTTTCTGAAGGCATTTTAGGTGGAAAACACCCATTTTGGATAAGGAGATGTTACTTCTGAAGGGCAGAAATAAGGATGCCCCAAGCAGGAAGTTCAAATGAAAATACTTTCCATTTAAGTAACAACAACTGACACAGTGGAGGCACCTGCTCATCTTGGTCCTAACACGTCCTGTCCCACCTCTCTGTTTCCTCTCATGTCCTCTGCCTGTTGAGACGGCTGTGCTACTCGCCCACCAGAGGAGACAGTGATGGAAAAATCCTACTGTGGGAATTGGGGTCTTGCCCAGCACAGGCTTTCATGACGAAGGAACCCTAAACCCACTTTGTAGCACAAACACACCCGCCACCACACTCACCTGCACACACACCTGCTCACACACAGCCACACACCGGCTCACACACAGTCACACGCCTGCCCTTCTAGCAGGGGGTCCGATGGGACAGTGGAAACCCTCAGGCAGCCTGGCCTTGAATCCTGGTGGCATTTGGGCAAGTGTCTTCTCAGAATGTAAAGAAGCAAATGAATCATCTCAATAATCACAGGAAAGTAAAATCAAGGAAAGAATCCTAAGTGCACCCTGTTAAAAGAAAAATGCTCAGTCATTGTTGGATGAGCAACGCTTCAAGGAAAAATAAATGCTAGGTATCTAGCATACAGTAGGCATAATTATTCATTCCATTTTCTCCATCAATTTAGACATGGACGACAAAAAATAATTTTATCCATGAATTGGCTTCATTTTCTGGTTTTGTCTGCATTTAGTAAACGAGTCTTGCGTTGGAATGTATCGCTGTAGTGTATTGTATTGTGACACATGGAAAGAAATATATCTAATATGATTTCTATTGACATTTCATCAAGAATAAAAGGAAAACTATTCATCTTTTTTTCCTTGTCAACTTACAACCCTTTCTAGGCCAAACACTTTTGGGCCAGGAGGTAGGGAAGAGAATTAAAAAAAAAAAAAAAAACTAACAATGGAGGAGACCCTGCAGGTATTCATTTAATATTCTCATCGATTTTAAGAGGTATTATCATTCCGTCTCACAGAAGAAGGAACCAGACTGCAAACAGTTAAATCACAGCTCCCTGGTGAGCAAACGGTTAAATCACAGCTCCCTGGTGAGCAAACGGTTAAATCACAGCTCCCTGGTGACCAGGTGACAGTGGAGCTTCGCCCTGGGCTGCACTGAAAGCCCTGGACTCTGGCTCCTGTCCCGGCCACCTCGCCGCCCTGTCCTGTCGCCTCGGTCGCCTTCAGCAGCAGGCCTGTGGTGCAGCAGCACCTGGGCTCCCAGCAGAGTCTAACTGACCAACCCAGTGGGCGGTCTGGATGCTCTTTGACCACCTGGGGGCCATGTCCCTTAAGTCTTGGTGGCACCGTGGGTGGAGTGGCTGTAGCACAGCTGACCCACCACGTGTGGGTGCACGCTGCCCCTTTGGGCCTTCCCTTGTGGCCTGCCAAGGCAGCCTGTGCCATGACCAAGCCTACGGGGGACCATTGGTGACGGGTGCAGACCCAAGGATGGCACGGCCTCTTGTATATTCTGACCGCCATGAAGTGTAAGGAAAATGTCCACACGCAGGGAGTCGGCCGGGCTCGCCTGCCCACGCTGGAGCTGCCTCGCTGGTGGTGGTGCAGGGAGGTGCCCTGGTCACAGCCCAAAGAGGGGGCACTGGCCCCCAGCTGTGTTAACGGCAAAGCTCAGCAAGACAGGGGTCTGCTGGCAGCACACAGCCACCCTTAGAATTTTAAAACCAGTATTTGCCAAGTGTGTGACATGAATGTGTGTGTGTGGTATGTCTGTGTATATGTGTGTGCATGTGGTGTGTGTGCATGTGGTGTGCAGGTTTGTGTGAGTGACCGTGTGAGTGTGTATATGGTGTGTACATGTGCATGTGGTGCAAGTGTGTAAGTATGTATTGGTGTGTGTGTGCTGTGTGTATATGTGGTGTGCAGGCAGGAACGTCAATGTGTGTGTTGGTGTGTATGGGAGTGTGTATGTGTGTGTGCGGGTATGTGGTGTGGTTTGCAGATGGATGTACGCATGTGGTGGGGGGGTGTATTTGAGTGTGCCTGTGGATGTGGATGTGCTATGTGAGTGTGCATGTGGGTGCAGTGTGGGTGTGCATGTGCAAGTGTGATACATGTGAATGTGTGTGGCACATGTGTGAATGTGCATATGCGTATGTGCTGTATGTGACTGTGTGGTGTGTGTGTGTGTGCCGTGTGTGTGGTATGCAGGCATATGTGTGCATGTGTTGTAGGTATGTAAATGTGCATGTGAGTATGCATGTGTAGTGTGAGTGCATATGTGTGGTATGTGGTGATGAGTGTGAGCATGTGTGCATGCTGTGTGGTGTGCATATAAAATATGTGTTGTGTGTGTGTAATGTGCAGTCATGTGTATGTGGTGTGCATGCATGGATGTGTGGTGTGTGGGTGGGTTGTGAGTGTGTGTGGTTGCGTGTATGTATGACTGGGCATTGTGTGTGTGGTGTGTGTTACTGTGTATGTGATATGTGAGTGTGCATGCAAGTGTGTATGTGCCGTGTGAGTGTGCATGCGAGTGTGCACTTGAGTAACTTCCTATCAGCTCCCTGGGAGGGAGGTGTCCTGGGAGGATCAGTGGCACCTCTGGCCTGTCCTTTGCTAACAGCTTGAGTGACCGCAGGGGGACTGGGCTTCAGCTTCCTGAGGTGCCAGAGGCCTGTGAGCCAGAGGGACTTTCCTTCCCGGACCAGGGGATGTGCTTAGGGCCTGGCCCTCTGCTCCTGGGCTCCGGGCAGCTGGGCTCTGGCTGCCCTCGGCTCCATTCGGGCACTCAGCGCTCAGGCTTAGGGCAGAGAAGGAAGCAGCACTGCTCAGGGCAGTGCTCACTGAACCCAAGCCTGACACGGCTGTGCTATTTATCATGGCCTAGTGTGAAAAGTGAAGAGGACCTGTGAAAAGAAGAGGGACCCTCCCTGCAGAGCAGTCCCTTTTTCCACAGTTTGCCCCTTGCTCTTGGACATTTCACACCATTCCGGGGCCCTCGCTCCTGGACCTGGGACCAGGTTTGGTGCAGCCTGCTGGCTCCTCCAGCCTACCTGTGGGTGGACCCTGGGCAGCGAGGCCAGGGGTTAGCGCCGACGCCTGGCACCCTGTGACTGGGCCTCCATCCCTCATCTCGTAGTCCCTGCAGGGACAGCCAGGAAAAGCAGGAGAGCTCTTAAAAAGAACCGGGGAACACTCCATTAATACCCAGGATGAAAATCTGAGGCGTCACCTCCCAGCCCACTGCACTCAGCCCTCAGTGAGCCAGGGAGACATTATCCTATCAGTGCGGAAGACTATTCATGGATTAGTAATTCACTGTCAAATGTTAAATAGTTTGCCAAAGAAGAATAGATGCTTTACATTTTATGCATAACTAGTTCAGAGGCTAGGGCTATAAAAGTTTTCTATTAACATGTAAGCACCAAGACAAGTTTTTTTTTTTTAACTTGATAAATATACATAACTCCTTTACAATGGGGCTCTTGTGTTGCTAATGGGGACTCTTAATGGAGAGTTATATTTCCAGGATTATATCTTTATTCAGTTGCAAATGATTTTTGGGGGGGAGTTTTAATACTCGCTGCAGCCTATGAATAATAGTATCATTTGAATGGGAGGGACACCTGGTGCCGTTGGGGGGGGGCGCCTGACCTGGCAGCCTTGCCAGCTCTGCATTTTCCCAGCCTTTCCTATCCGCTCCATTCAGCATCTAATTTCATTCTCCCTCAGCAAAATGCGAGACACTTGTAACTTTATTCTCCCTCTGCAAAAACTTGCTCTCTTGTAAGGAAAAAATCCTGGAAAAAAAATTTCTCTTATCAATCTCTTCTTATATGGAGTCTGGTAATTTGAAGGCTGGCTAAAGTTTCAGGAAAAACCTTCCAATTAAATACTGTAAAAAGATAAAATAACTGTGGCCTCGCCGCTGCCCAGTAGCTTTATTGAAGCCCTCTTTTGTGGATTTATTGTACATTAGCCAGTGAGCCGTGCAAAGAACATTACGTTTCAGAAAGAGCTATTCGTATGCGGTCTGCATCCACTCCAAAGACAATCGAGCCTGTATTGCGTTTTGCAAATTTATACCAGGATGTTGGTTTAGAGTGTTTCCCTGAAAAGTTTTTCAAGTAAGTGTCTGCTTTCATGGGCAAGAGTGATGGAGGCACACAAACAAACCTTTGTTTCAAAACTCACAGATGTATGGCTGGGGCCGAGCTTTGTTTCCCCTTTAAGAAGTATTCTCAGATTTTTGTTTTGAGCACAACACAGGATTGTACCAAAAAAAAAAAAAAATCAGCTTGAGGATGAATGTCTTGTATAATCTTAGGCTTTTCCAGATTTTCCCAGGGTTCGTTTTTCTACCCCAAACTTGGTATGTTGGGTCAGTTTGGGCTTATCATTATTGTTGTTGTTTGTTTGCTTGCTTTGTTTTGGTTTTTACATTCAGGCACACAACGCACACGAATCCTGGCTACTTCAGGTTGTAACGGCTTCAGGAAACTTCCTTTCAAAACGCCTGGATGGGTTGCAAGCATGGTAAATACACTCTTGTTCAGAGCCCTGATCTGCCTCTGCTGCCCTTGGCACTGGGGTCCGTGTTGGGGGGTCCTGAGCTTGGGGCTGAGGTGTCAGCCGGCCAAGGGCAGCCCCGGGTCGGGCCGGACAAGACATTGTTGCACAAAACACTGCTTCTGTTGGGGACACAGGACCACCTCCTCCCGAAAAGCGGACGAGATGGTTTTAAGCCCCATTTAGTCATATGCTCAGAAAACCACACGGGGGGCTCAGGAATGATCGGGTTAAAAAGGAGCCACATGGGGGCTAGAAACAAAGCTGGCCCAGCCCTGCTGAGGCCCCCGGGAGGCCGGGGCACCGGGGATCACCCACCCGGCAGGAAGTTGTCTGCTGGGCCAGCATGTAGCACCACCGAAGGCTGGAGCCTCAGTCCAAACGTGCACCACCCATTGCCCTTCTGAGGTCCCAGGAGCAGGACAAGCCCTGCGCCAGAACGAGGAGAAAAGACGGCATGCGGCACTCGCAAACATCGCTGGGCTCAGACTTTCTTGCAGTTGGGTTCTCCTTGCGGAAAAAGGGCTTCCCCACAATCTAGTTATAAAGAGACTTGCCATCGCTTGGAGCCTGTGCTCCCAGAGGTGAGCATTCAGGAGACCCGAGAGGGTACAGATATTAATTTTGTTACAATTAAGTCTCGTTTAGTTGAGTGATAACTTAATTAAGATTAGTTATGATTCCGTGTGGTTTTTACTGATTAAGCGCTGCTCATGTCCTATTCGTGCAGGTTTATTTGTCTCACAGCAATCCAGCACAGATAAGATTTTTAATCCGACTTCAGATGTGAGGAAACCGAGATGTGAGGAAGTAACACCGGCTGGTATTTAGCAGAGCTTTTTCTACGCCCAAAGCCCATCACAGCCACTGCTTTCTGGGGGTCGGCCTGAGGGTCCCACACAGGCGGCAGCTCTCACCCCTCGGATGGCTGTTTACAGGCCTGTGCGGACCCCTCCCCCTTTATATATTCTAACCCAGAAATGATTCCATCAGCTCTCACTCTCACTGAGACCGGGCTAATTTTGGCACTCAGTGAGTCTCTTCCTCTGCTTTCATTATTTAAAGACCGTTGACTAAATTGGACTGTGCCAAATTGTGCTATAGTGTGAAAATTTACTGCTGCTTTGTTATGCCAAAACTTCATCTTCATCAACTACCATAAATGTCTGTTCGCTTGGGATATTCAAGGGCATTACTAACAGTTTGTGGGATGTTCACTGGGGCGCTGCTCTAAGTCTCACAGGCCGTTGGGACAGCATCTCAGAAGGGCTGCAAAACAAGCTGGCGTCACAGCCGGACGTCCGTCAGCAGGTGTGGCTGGGGACATGAACTGAGCCTGCATCCCAGTGAGCGCGCGAGCCCTGAGGTGGAAGAAAAAGGGACAATCTAACGGTGAGCTATGTCAAAGGAGTGTGTCTCTAAGAGTCATAAGATAAAAAACCCTTCATCCTTCTCATCTACAGATTTTGCTGGAAAAAAACAGTGGATATTTACTATAAACTCACTGATGATGCCTCAAGGAAATCAGTGAGTCTGGAAAATATGATGAAAGGGTAAATAAAATTTCCAGAGATGCGAGGGCTTCTGGCACCATTTGTGAAGTTAAGGGAAGTCCTTCGGTGTCAAGCTTGTTCCAGAACCTTCTTCTCAGAATTCAGGGGCATGAATTCTATTCTTCGTGCACTTTCCTCCACAGTCCCGAGCCCTGTCCACAAATCACACAAATCCTGTACCAGGCCCACCCCTGCTGGGCCCCACCCACCCTGGGGTCCCCCCCCTCACGCTTGTCTGCACGGCCGCACACCTGCTGGGTTCACACTCCCTCTGACGGTCGCACACTACACACAAATCTTCACCTTGGTCATCCACAGCACACACTGCCTCGAAACCTAGAGTCATAATTCACCCTCTTCCGTGTTCTTATCAAGCACCTGGGGCTTCAGACTGTTTGCAAAGCTCAGCTCGCACCACCCAAGGCACAGCACAGAATCTGTGTTCCATTTCTAGCATCTTCTAAGGATCAAGAGGACACAAACCAACCCAAGAGGATGGAAGTTCTACAGAAGGCAAAGCTGACCTTGTGCTCCAGCGGATGCTCGGAGTTCCGTGGCTGCACTTGGGAAACAGCACACGGACATACTTTCTGGGTTAACTCACACTATTTTCAACACGAAAGCAAGGCGTTCCTTACTAGCCAAAAGTCAATTCTCTAACTATGAGGCATGTAATGAAAAACTTTTTTGAGTGCCAGGAAAGAATAAGGACCAATATCGGGAAGCACAGAAATCCATACGTACTTTTTATTTGCTCTTTTCAAAGGAGAGGCAGGATAAGCTCACACGCGCTCGGGGGAGAGGTGTCCTCATGAGTCGGCCTTCCAGCACGCCTTGAGCCTGAGCCCATGGGGCTGCGTCAGCAGGACAGTCACCTCCTGACCACTCCCCCACAAGCACCCAGCACCCAGCCCGCGCCACAGCCCACCTCCACTAGCCTTTCTGGTCCTCCATGGCAGTCCCTGTGGGCTTTTCCAAAGGAACCGCCAATCTAACCAGCTCGTCTACACTAATGGAAGGAGCGAGAGGGGCCCCCAAGATCCCCGGGCCGCCCCTCCCAGGTTACATACGTGCATTTTACACGCAGCCTTCCTCAGACTTCCATTCCCAGCTGCCAGGCTCTGAATTTCTGCCAGGGGCTCCCGGGTCTCCTCCAGCCACTACAGGATGGCCCAGTGCAGCGCCAGTCCTGAGCACAGTGGGCAGGGCCCTGGGGGGCGCAGGCACAGATGCGGGGCTCCTGGACCCACAGCTGCCCTCAAGCCCACATATGTCGTGCACTGGACGCACCTGGCCAGGGTGTCAGCGCCCGGTGGCCCCCACGTGCCTGTGGGGGGATGACGCCCCAGTCTCTGCCCTGACCCCCACCCCCACTGCCACCGGCCTTAGGGGACAAGTGGACTGAAGCCAAGGGTCGCGGGTGAGGCCCTGAGGGCCGGGTGGCTTCCTCACACAGCAGCTGTTAGCCTCAAAAATGGGGCCCCATCTCTTTAGCAGCAAATGCGCCATGAGCCCGGGAAGGCCCTGTGAGGGTGAAGCCGGTTAATCAAACGAGGGTGCGCTATGGCAGATGGCGTGGACACGGCGGTCGAGCGAAACGCATGCACACGCATGCACACACTGCGGCTCGGTAGGCACACCCTGCTCTGGGCACGTGCAACGCGTGCAGGTGGCCTGAGGTCCGTGTGCCCTGCTCGGCCGCCGACTCCCCACGCGGTCCAGCGGGGCCACCCTGCAGCCGAGGCGGGTGTGCTGGCGGCAGCTGCTTTGTGCCGGTGGGAAATGCGCCGCGGCCACCTGCAGTGCTGCCGGCAGCTGTGATGTGCCCGGGGCAGAGGGTCTATGGCCTGGCAGGCTCCCTACCGCGTGGGGGGGTCGATGGCCGGCGGCCTCGCGCGGGACGGGGCTGTGCTCAGAGGGCGCCCGCCCCGGGCGGCTGTCAATACCCCACGCTGAATTATTGGTTTCCATCATCGACCTCTGTCCTTCAACCAACGTGAGTCCCAGAGAAATATTTTTATTCAGGCGGCATCTGTGATAGGGAGGGAATATTCTCCGCCGAGAAACATCTTCAACCCGCTCACCAGAACCAGAAGGCCACGGTGGGTGGCCTGCCCGGGGGTCACACAGAAGTGGGATGTGGCAAACGAGCAGGGAGAGGTGGGACCTGGGTCTCCTCGCCGAGGGGCTGCACCCCACACTGCCGCGATCAAGGGGGGCTGCACCCCACACTGCCGTGTTCAAGGGGGGCTGGACCCCACACTGCCGTGTTCAAGGGGGGCTTTACCCCACATTGTCGTGTTCAAGGGGGGCTGGACCCCATGCTGCCACGATCAAGGGGGCTGCACCCCACACTGCACGTTCAAGGGGGGCTGCACCCCACACTGCCACGATCAAGGGGGGCTGCACCCCACATTGTCGTGTTCAAGGAGGGCTGGACCCCATGCTGCCATGATCAAGGGGGCTGCACCCCACACTGCCGTGTTCAAGGGGTGCTGGACCCCATGCTGCCACGTTCAAGGGGGCTGCACCCCCTGTTGCTGCGCAGCCACGTCCAGACTGGCCAGCGCTGGACTCCTCTGCGGGTGGCATCCCTGTCCTCTCGGGGTGTGATGATAGGAAATGGACACAGCTGCCATGGTAGGCAGTGCTGCAAAAAATGGTTTGGCCACAGTGGCCCCAGGAGCCTGTCGTGTGCCACACGAGGGTCTGCATGGCCTGGGTGGAGGACATCCTCCGTGGACAGACCCCTGGGTGGACAGTCCTGGGTGGAGAGCCCCCTGGGTGAAGAGTTTCCTGAGATGGAGGTCAACGACAGAGTCGGTGCCTGCTCATTCTCAAAACTCTGAAGACAACATGCCTTTGCAGGTCTCATCCATGCTTAGAAAAGAAGATTCTGAAGAAGAAACGGAGGCGGGAGTAGCACACTAAATGTGCATGCCTTGTTCTCCCAACCCCAGACGCACGCTCCTCTATTAAGGTCAACTTCCCACCGCCAGCCCCTGTAGACACATGTGGTGGGCTTCAGGACTCACAGCCAGGCCCTGCGGAGATCCAGACCCAAAGGACACAGGCAGGTGTGGCATTTACACATGTAGTGCAGTGCATGTATAAACATGTGCAATCTATTACATGTGATAATATAGATAAAAGCATATAATAGAAATAATGCCTATAGAAGATGTGATGTATCTATGTCACATGTGTGCACACACACAAACACCTCCAGTAGGAGATTAATTTTAAAGGGTGGCTGTCATGCTTGTGGGGCTGGCACATCTGAATGCAGAGGGCAGCCCAGCGGCCTGGAGACAAGCCAGAGCAGACGCTGCAGTCCCGAGGCAGAACTTCTCCAGGAAGCCTGGTTTTGTTCTCAGGGTTTCAGTGGGCTGGAAGAGGGCCAGCCAATGTCCGCAGGCCCTTCCCCTTACCCACAGTCAACCGGCTGTCGAGGCAGATCCCGTAACAGAACACCTTCACAGCAACAACCGTACCAGAGTTCAACCGACAGCCGGACCCCAGCCCGGCGCCACCGTGTGGCCCGCGCACTGCCGGAACCAGGCTTGCGGTTCCACGCACGCCCGTCCATCTCGACCAGTGGCAGCACGTCCTTCCAGGCGCCGAGACCTGGGTCTCCTACAGCTCTCCAGGGGCATCAGCACCACCTGCCACCCTCACTCTGGAAGCCAAGCCCTCCCCTTGCACCTGGGCCAACCATCCCAGACGGCTGCAGACACGAACCTGATCGCAAGGGAGGCACTGGGGGCCCGGTGGCTTCCTCAGAAAGCAGCTGTTATCCTCAAAATGGTACTTGATCTCTTCTGCAGGAAATGCGCAGTGTCCTGTAGGATCAAGCCGTACGAGGTGGCAGCCTCCAGGAGGGGTGCACATGGCAGAAGGTGTGGATACAGCAGACGTGAGTGAAGTACACACACACGCATGTGTGCACAGTGACTCAATAGACACACCTGCCCTGCAGCATGTGCAAAGCGTGCAAGCAGCCTGAGGCGTGCATACCATGGGCATACCATGGGCGTGCCAAGCTTGGCACTGCTGGTCCAACAGGCTCCAGCACAGGCCCAAGGCTCAGGCAATGCCCATGACAGCTAAATGGAAATGGGGCAAAAGAGATGCCTACGTATTGCAGACCTGAAGACATTGGCGCAGCAGGCACCTCTCCTTCACACTTAGAGAGATTAGGGC
>PVIY010012294.1:0-62496 GCA_004026745.1 Myrmecophaga tridactyla | reverse complement strand
GGGAGGGAGCAGGGCAAGCGGGGAGGGTGTGGGAAGGACTGTCTTCAGCAGAGGGAGCCTCCGGGTAAGTTCCAGGACCCCAGCGTGGTTGGGGGTCTGGGGGAGTGTGAGGCCAGGGCTGGGAGGTGGGTCAGCCAAGCTGGAGCAGGGGACACCTCCGCCTCAATTGATCCGGAGAGCCTGGAAAACAACCAAAATAGTCTTACAGGGTCCAGGACTGAGGTGAGGCAAGCAAAGCACCCAGGGTGCAAATTTGAAGGGGGCGGTTGCTCTTGGGGCTGCACAAGGGCTCTAGGGAGATGGTGCTGGGAGGAGGGAGGGAGGCAGGGGCCAAGTCTGGAGCTGGGGTATGACCAGGGCTGGATGCCAGGATCCGGGGGCAGGAAATTGCATGATGGTGCTGGAGGTGGTCGTGAGAGGCAGGCCAGGGGCTGTTAGGCACCTGACTGGGTAGGGCTTGGGGTGGTGTGGATGAGGGGGACAGGAAAGGCAGATGGCTCTGGACTCCAGCTGGACAATGGAGAGGGTAGAAGGTCCCTTCACAGAAATTGAGGACAGGGCAGAAGACAACAGACATGGAAGCAAAGATCGGGGACAGCTATGAAGCCTGCCGGGGTCTGAGCGAAGGGGTGAAGGTGGCCCCCAATGTGGGCTCAGGAGCAGCATCTGCAGAGAGGTGGAGGGGATCCCCCAGACCAGGCCCCGAGGGCTGCCCACGTTTCATCACCAGGGCGGGAGACCTTGCAGGGAGCCGGCAGACTGCCTGGCAGAGGCCGAGGGAAGTCGAATTTGAGGGCCAGGGAGTGGTTAGCTGTGGCTGATGTTCTGGAAGAGAGCAGAAGCATCGGGCCGGAAGGCGAATGCGGCCCCAATTGGCCACCTCTCTCCCATAGCTCCTTCGGTGCCCCTTGAGCCTCTGCCTCCCCTGCTCGGTTTTCACGGGTGCTCCAAGAAACTGGGGCCTCGCTGACATCGCCAGGCGGAACGCGCTGCCTGTGCCAGCCCCCCGCTGCCCATGCCAGCCCCCCGCTGCCCGTGCCAGCCCCTTGCTGCCTGTGCCAGCCCCCCGCCCCCTGGCCACCAACTTGCTGGGAGCCCAGACGCTTACCGGCTCTTTCCTATTTTTTTACTTCGTCTTTTGGCCAAAAAATGCCCCAGGATAATGAAGAAATCTATTTACAGGAGCAATATTCAGTCTGGGGCTTTCTGGAACGAATTAGCCATAAGAGATTTTCGGAGCCGTCTTCTCCGTGTTGAAAACCAGCGTGGCCGACGTGGGCAGCCCTGCCGGGGGGCCCGGAGACCATGCCCAACACTCGGGGCCACCGCCGCCACCCGGCCTGCTCGGGCCGGGTAGCCGGCCGCAGAGCCCCACGGCGGCCCCGGAGGCTACAGGGTGCTCGGCCGGCCCCGCAGGGTGCGCATCTCCTTTAATTAGGCCCCTATGCCTGGCGAACAACCCGTGCTCTGAGAGCGGGTTATTCCTGTCCGTCCTGCAGGACGCAGAGCTCCCGGGCCACCGCGAGCGGGGTTCTGAGAGTAAACCAAAACTTCCTTCATTTCTGATGTTCGCTAGTTCCCCCTGGCCCCGGGGCCGTGGGCAGCGAGTTTCCTTGGCCTTTGGTCTGTGGCCGGCCTTTGGTCTGTGGCTGGCCCTCCCTGCCCCCTCGGGGAGCCCCGGCTCTGGCAGGGAGGGGTGCGGGGCCCCGGCCCCCTGTCCGAGGCCTGCCCGGCCTCCCCTGCCTCCGCAGACGGATGTGCATGAGGGACCCACATCTGCTGTGACTCAGCAGGCAGGCATCCTCCTCTGCCCGCCCCGCTGCCCCCTCCCCGCCTGGCCGGGAGGGCCTCCGCGTTCCCAGGCCCAGGCCTCAGTTGTGCAGTGCCAGGTCCCGGGTCCAACCTTCTCCAAGGGGGTCCGGTCCCCGGGGTTCCACATGTAGACAACTCTGGGCCAGACGTGCAGGGCAGGGACCCAGCCAGAGTCCCTGGGTCTCTGGGTCTCTGTCCTGCTCTGAAGGCCCCTTCTGGATGGTGGAGAACCCACCCAGGCCCATCTCAACAGCCTGCAGCAGTCCTGCAGCTTCGGGAAGGGCAGGGCCCACTTGGGGTCTGGACATGCTCACGGGGCCAGGTGGGGCCAGGCCGTGGGGACAGCCACTCTCAAGTGAAATCCCGTCCCTAACATCTTCAGCTGTTTCATCCCCAGAGACTCCCCCTGGAGCTGCTGATCGCCCAGCTGGAAGAGGAGGAGAAGCCAGGGAGCAGGGTGGGTGGAGGGGCCTGGGACCCCTGCAGGGAGGTGCTTCAGAGCCTGGGGTCCCTCTGCAGCCTTCCTGATGCTTACATGCTCCCTCACTCTCCCTCCTGCAGCCTGGCTTTGCTCTCCTTTACAGCCACCTCTCTGAGTCCCCTCCTCGCCATGCCCTTCATTGCATTTGTCATCCTACAGCCAGCTTGGAGAATGCCTGTGGTCCCCAGGAGAGAGTCCAGAGGACAAGGCCGAGCTTGGTCTGGACCCCACCTGCCTTTGCAAGCCCAGGTGAACCCCCTCCCTGAGCCCCACCCCTTCCCGCTCACTGACCTCTGCGACCTAGGGAAGGTCCAATGGCCAATCTGTTCCCCACCCTCCCTGCCTCCTCCCTTCTCTCCTCACCCACAAGGTGAAGTCCTCCTCTCTCCACCCTGGGCACCTCCATCAGAGGTTGGCTCCTCTCCAGGCCTTCCCGATCTGGGCTGTACTCCCTGGGGGCATGTGCTGTCTGGGGGTGAGGTCACAGTGCCCTGTTCCCACCAGATACCACCTGCTCTGCCAGTGAGCCAAGCCCTGCATCCCAGAGGCCGGGCACCCACAGCCGTGCCCCACCACCCCTGCTCCCATGGCTCCCCTTCTCGGGCTGCTCTGGGTCCTGGAGCTCCCCAGGCCCTTCCCACTCACCCCCTCGCATCCACCTGCAGCAAGTTTGACTCACTCATCATCTGGAAGTCAGTCTCAGTGCCCCTTTGCAGGACGCTTTTCCTATCCCCCAGCCCTTCGGGTCTCCTCTCCTGCATCCCAGGGCATCTGGAATGTTCTCACTGCCTGATGTGAATTTGGGATTGTGCAGAGGAAGCTCCCCGAGGACAGGCGATCTGCCTGACCTGCTGCTGTGTCTGACCTCTCGACACCGCCCCCTCTGGGGCCCTGCACTTGAGGCCGGGAGAGCTGTCCATTCCCCAGGACAGTGGATGGCGCACGTGGGGGCTCCTGCAGGGCTGGGTCAGGGTGTGCACACCTGAGCGCTGCCTGCTGCTCTTTCCGCCCCAAGGAGGAGGCAGGCTGAGCTGAGACGTATGCGCCTAGCATGGGCAGGGCCAAGTTCACAGCCCTGAGCCACACCCTGGACAGATGACCCTTGGCAGGGTCACTCGTCTCTCTGGGCCTGTTCCATCACCCAGAGGCTGCAGGTAAACTGGAGTCTACCTGGCTGGAGGCTTATGATGCTCAGTTTACAGAAGCTGCAGCCCCCATAATGCACTCAAACGCTGAGGTAGGTGCAGCTGGGAGGGATTCTGCAGATGCATCAAGGTGCAGTGTCAATGGACCTCATGCTGTATCAGTGTCGATGGTGTCTAACCCACTCACTTGAAGGCCAGAAGGACAAAGCTGAGGTTCTCAGAAGAAGGAGAAACTTTGCAGGTTTAGCCCAAGCCCGGGGGTTCAAACCCACCCTTCCCATAGGCCCTACAGGTTTCGGAGGGGCCTGGGCATTTCCCACAATTGCAGGAGCCAACTCCTTGCAATCTCTTAATAAGGGTCTCCCACAGGTTCTCTCTTTGGTCCAACAGCTCCAATGGAGCCAGTGGAGAAAGGTCACGGAGCGTGGCCTGGGCCTGTGTAGGGCCTTGAGCCAGCCTGCATCCTCGGTGAAGGCGGAGGCAGGTGGCACAGGGAGCTCCAGGTGCCCCCCCGCCCCCCAGCAACACTGGATGGCATTCAGTCATTCATTTAACCTGCTGTCATTTATGAAGTGCTGCAGGAGCTCAGCAGACAGAGGCTGGTGGCTCAGAGAAGTGCTGGGCTTTGGAGTCAGATACGGCTGGGTTTCTGAATTTTAGTGAGCGCTGTGTGGTCTTGATGTGGGGCCCCACCTGACGGCTCGTGGGGAGGACGGCACTGGGCAAAGGGGCCTGCGGGAGGCAGTGCGTGTTCACATCAGGTGGCAGGGCCGCTCCTTCTCCCATGCCCCTGCGCCTGCGGCAGCACCTTCACTGCTCTGACATTCTAACTCATCCCGTCTTTGGGGTTGGGAGGATTTCCCACCGGCAGGGTGAGAACTCCAAATGCAGAGCCCCAGAGTGACCGGTGTTTGCCTGGATCCCTGGGTGCAGCTGCACAGGTTGTGCACTGCACAGCTCCCAGGGCTCCATCCATATGCCACAATGGGACTGGTGCCCCCTAGAGGTGTGCAGTGACAGGCTGCATGCCTCCTCTGCGGTCCTGCTGTGTCTCCCCTCCATTTCCATCTGGGAGCTCTGGGCAGCCCTGCTGGAGCGCTGTGGGAGCACTCAGTTGTCCTGACCTCACACTTGCTCCCCAGCCCTTTTTCCTTTCCCCGGGCGGGGGCCCTTATCCTCCGAGTCCTAATGGGAATTTGTGCCCAGAACCTGGATGGGACCTGAAGTGCGCAGGTTGCTGCCACGTGTGAGGGGCGGCCCAGGTCCTCCTGGTCTCCTGTGGCCGTGGGGGAGGCCACAGTGAGGACCCCACTGCAGTTCTCTGGGTACCCCGCAGCCGCTCAGGCCCCCAGATCTGTTTGGGAACAGAGCCAGCACCCCAGGAAACGCCTCCTCCCGACCTCCGCCCTGAGAGGCCTCTGCCTGTCTTGGATGAGAGGGCCTTGCCCTCTCGCTCTCTCTGTTGCTCATTATGCTGGGAGGAGAGGAAATCTGCAATTTATTTGTGCCCTCAGGCTGCAGCGTCCTTCCCTCTGTTCTCCCTCCATCTTAAAACGTTTCTGTCTTTAAAACCTTCTCAAGCGAAGCTGCTGCGAGCCAAAGGGACAGCTGTTCTTCCAGCCGCAGCCCCCTGCAGCTCTCCTGCCCAGGTGCCCCCACACCTCTGCTGTCCCCAGTGCCGCCGGGCGGGAGGATGCGGGGACGCGGCTGGCGGAAGGAGGCACGGTCTGTGCTAAGGAGCCGTCAGGACACACGCGTGCCCGCGGTCTCCCGGGGCCCCACTTGGTCCCCACAATGGACAGCCAGGCTGTTGGGTTTGGTGGAACCCAGGGTGGGGGCCGCTGGGCTCGGGGCATGGTCCCTCGGCAAGCCAGTGACCCTCCCCGTGGACCCCTGGCCTACCCCGGGGGAAAGCAGCCAAGCATGTGCCCGCCTGGGCCCAGGGCTGCCCCGCGAGTGCCCAGACGGTGGGTGGCAGTGCTCGGCCGTGGCCCCGGCTCCCCAGCACTCCACCCCACCTCCCCACCCCCACCAGCCTGCCCACCCAAGCCGCAGGCAAGAGGCCTCAGGACTCCGATTCTGAAGGGGAGAGATTTAGGGGGGTGGGGTAAGGGGTGAACCCTCCAGGGGTTCCTTGTTCTCTCCCGTTCTCATGAGAAAGAGGATGCCATTCTTTCCTAAACCCTGTGAGTTCTTCAGCCATCAGACAAGCTGGCTGCTTCGATTTCAAGTCACATTGGGCCATTCCTGTCTGTTGTGAGAGGGGAGGGAGAGGAACCGAGGAGGGAGAGAGGTAAGGAAAGAGGGAGGAGGACGGGAAAGGAGAGAGAGGCAGGGAAAGAAAGAGGGAGAGAAGGAGGGAAAAGGGAAAGGGGAGAGATGGGGCCACAAGGAGGGGAGAGACGGGGAGGGGCAGAGGAAGAGTAAGAGTGATGGAGGAAGGAGGAAGAGGAAGAGGAGGAGGAGGAGAAAAGGAGGAGGAGGAAGAGGAGAGAGAGAACCTAGCACGTCCTTGAGTGCCCCAGAGAGGGCTGACTGCCGTGTCCCTTGCCAGGAGGCTTTCCCCTGGGAACCATACCCTCCCACCTGGGTTTACTAAGTCTGGATCTGCAGGTGAAACAAGTTAGCTTTTTAAAGGCCCAAAGGAAGCAGGGGTTTAGGGACTTAGGGTCGGAGTGTTCTTTCTGTGTAACGGAAAGTGTCCATGACAAGCCCCCACGCCCCACGAGGCCCCTTACCTCCATCCGGTAAAGGGGACTGAGAAGAAAAGCCCTCAGGTGGCAGCTGGGAAGTGACCCTGGGAGGAAGAACCCCCCTGCTCTGCTTGGCCAGGCCGGGCCCTACCTGCAGCCAACCTGCCCTCCTGTGGGTCTCCTTTGGGAGTCCATGCTGCTCCTGCCCCCCAGCTGCTGCTGGGCACCGCGACTCCCAGGTCTGCCCAGGAGCCTGGAACTGAGAGAGCCCTGCCTCCCAGAATCAGGGCTTTCCCAACTCCCATCAAAGTGGGGGTGATGTGAAGGTCCCCCCTGTCCCCACTGACTTGCAGGGTTCACGGAACAGGGGTGAGAAATACAGCTTTTTTGGTTTGAACCCACTGAGACAGTGGGGGTTGTTTGTTTCCCAGCATAACTGAGCCTGTGCTAACAGCTACAGGAAGCAGCTATCATCTCATTAAATGAGTGAAGTGAGGCTTAGAGAGGTGAGGGGACTGCTCAAGGCCACAAACCACATAGGCGGCAGGACAAAGCCTGAGTCCAGGCGTCTGACCCAGCCCTGGGACTTGACCCTCTGCATGTCCCTGGAAGCCAAGAAGACTCTGGACAGATTGGCTGCTCATTCCTTGTGGGAAATACTAAAGCCCCCTTTCTATGGTTCCTGTCTGCAAGGAATTAAAAACAGTTATGAGGCCAATTGTAGTGACATCCAAGAAAACTTTGAAGGGCAAAAGTTGTGACCCCAAAATCTTGTTCCCAGGGGAGACATTACCCTAGGGAGGTGGTAACAAAAAGGCCGTCTCCTGTAGGTAGCACATTCTTCTAGAAAACTCTTCCTCAAGCTTGCAGTTCAACTGCTCAAGACACAAAGACTCACCAAGGGGAGGTCATGTGGAAGAGGGCTTGTCATGTGTGTATGTATATGTGTGTGTGTGTGTGTGATAAATTAGTCCCACGCGAATTCCTATAAATTCCACCATAAAGTTGAAAAATGCAGCATAGTCTTAGAAATTCCTTAAGGAGTAAACCCTAAAGACGTAAATTTCTGGAATAAGCACAGTCGGGTGCTGTGTGCTATTGAGTACTATGTGGCCTGTGAGAGGGGGTCCTTTTCCCTATTTGGGCCTCAGTTTCTCTGTTTGTCAAGCTTGTCCCTCGAGGGCTGACTTAGTGCAGAGCTGGGCCACAGGCCACCCTCAGGCTCTGACGGTGAGACCCTAGTCTACCCCTACGGCTCTCCCCCAGCATTCTGAGCATTTGACTTCATAACTCACTACAGGGTTTTTGGATGCTTTGTTTTTATTCTAGGAATTTGGGGACACCCCTAGAAGTAGTTGGAAGCTCCTTAAAGAATCGTAAAACCAGGAGCCGACAGCTGTCTCTGTGGCTTGAGATGATTATGAGGCTGAATCCAAATTTCTGGGCATGTTGGCTTGTGACTAAGTCCTCCCCTGAGAGTGACACCCTCACCCACTTCCACACAGGTGCCCCAAGTTGGGAAACCACCGGGCGAAATTGGGGGGCCAGAGAGTGCCCCTCCTAGTTCAGCAGGCTTGCATCGGACCCATTACCACATCCCAGGGGAGGCCCCAGACCTCCGTCTGCTTCGATTCTGCAACTTTTTCCAAACCCTAAGCATGATTCACACCCCAAACCGGTGGGTGGAATTTCTGAAAAGAGCACGCTGAAGCATCTGCCGTGCTGCTGAGAGTTCCCCCAGCTCCTAGATTTGGGCCCAGCCCGAAAGAGAAAATGTGAAGCCCAGACCACATTCTCCCGGATGAAATAAGGTCCTTATCAGGGAGGAAGGATGACAAATAGCCTGAATAACTCAGCATTTAATCTGGCTCCTTTTAAATGTGGGGGCAGACTGATTTTATTTGACAAGCCCTGTAATTATCTGAAACCACAGTCTATAATATCGCCATTTACTGACAAAGACCAGGGACTCTCTCTCCTTCCTGTTGCTGTCCTTCTTCTTCTCAGAGAAAGAGAACGTGGGCTCCAGTGCAGATGAGAGGGGTTCCGCCCCCTTCTCTGAGCAAGCGACACCATCACCACATCTCCCAAGCAAGGCGGCCCCGTCAGGGCTCAGAACAGCCACTCCATATTCTAGCAGGGCTGGGGGACAAATGAGCAACTCTTGTGTAATTAATTGCTTTTTATTTCACCGTGATGATGAAAGCATGTCATTTTCTTCCTGTGCCTTTTATCTGGTTTGCAGGACAATTCTGGGGGTGCGTTGCCACTGACACAGAGCACGACGAGAGGCAGGGGAGGGGAGCAGCAAGGCAGCCTCTCTGAGGCCAACAGGGGCCCTGTTTTCTGCTTCTAAACAAGGAGCGGCTCAGGAGAGACACCAGCAGGCATCTTCATCAGGAGGGACATGCTGAGGAGAAACATCCCTGTGCACGCACAGCATGGCTGGGATGCAGCTGTGTGTGTGGAGGCAGAGAGGGTGGTGGGCTCCCCTCGTTAGAGCTGGACGGATGCCAATGGGTGATAAAGTAGCTGTTCTCAAGCACAATTCCTGGAGGTTAGACTCTGGGCGACATTCATTCTTAACAGCCCTATGTTGTATTGAGATAGATGTTTAGATGAATGACAAATGAAAGAGAAAGGAAGAAGGGAAGGAAGGAAGGAAGGAAGGAAGGAAGGAAGGAAGGAAGGAAGGAAGGAAGGAAGGAAGGAAGGAAGGAAGGAAGGAAGGAAGGAAGGAAGGAAGGAAAAGTAGAAAGGTAGAAAGGAGGAAGGGAGGGAGAAGAAAGAAAAAAAGGAAGGAAGGAAGAGAGAAAGAGGGAAGACAGGAAGTAGTAAGAGAAAGAGGAGTGAGTGGTAAAATTTCGAATGGAAATGCAATTCTCTCTTCTCCCTCCTTGGCTCTACTCCTTGAATTCCCTGAGCTTCCACTCCAGATCCGGTCCCCTTGGAAGGGCTCGTATCATCTTGATACCAGTTCTGGTTACATTTTGAGGCAAAGGTACTCTCATTTACAAATAGGAAGGACAATTGCATAGCACTTCACAGTTGCAGAGCCCTTCCAAATGCCAGCATCTTATTTGGGCCTTACAATAGCCCTCTGAAAAAGGGCTTTTCACTACCTATTTTACCCAAGTCATCATGTTGTAGAAAAAAAGTTAGATCAATTGTCCAAGGGCTAAGCTATTTCTAAGAGCTAGAATTTAAGTTAGGTTTGTCTTAGAACTCAAAGTCCATTTATTCACCCTCAATCTCAGTGTCATTCTCTAGCTTAATCTCTCTCTCTCTCTCTCTCTCTCTCTCTCTCTCTCTCTCTCTCTGTCTTTGGTACACCACAATATATTTAGCCAGGTTCTATAATTGGATATTGATTACATGGTTGTTTCTGTTTCACTAATAACAATCATATTATAATACACTTATTTAGGCTTGAGTTATCCTTGAGATTCTACAAGAGGGCTTGTTAGAGCAATGTGCTGGAATATTTTCATAGCTCAATACGTATGCCAAAATGTCCTCCAGAAATCACAATTTAATTTCTTTTCTCCCTATCAGGATAAAAGATGTACATTCATCCAAACCTCACCAACACTGAGTATTACAATTTTTTTTTTATAATTTTTAAATCTTCATGAGTTTTGAAGCTATACTCTTTGATGTGCATGTCCTTGATTATTGGTAAATATGTATATTTACTTAGAAGGATTGCTGAACTTTTTTCTGCAGATTTCCTATTTATATCCTTTTTAACCTTTGGTTTACCGATTTATGTCAGTTCTTTAAAAGTAAATCTTTGCCTCTTGTATAGTTTCCACATATTGCTTCTAGATTTCCTTTTCCTTTTTATTTTTATTCACCATGTTTTTTTTTACTAATAGAATTTGAAATAATTTTAAACTCTGTGTTATGCTACAAACTCATGCTACTTGGTGATTCAATAAGCCCTAATCCAAAAATTTAGTTAGAGTGTTCATGGGTTGGTGGTTTGTTGTGGTGCTTGACTAAGTAAGTATAAATCCTCCCTGGAGAAATTCACCTTTAAATCAGGCCTCACCAAAGTCTCCAAAGTAAACTCACTTCAAGGAAATTGAGTTCACAGTCAAAATAACATTTCACACATGGAAATGACCACATAAACAAGACCCAAAGGAAAAACAAGAAAACAGCAACTGAAAGAATCAAACCACAGGCTTCAAATTTATTGGAAGTGTCAGACAAGAATATAAATGTGGTTAATATGTTTAAAGAAATAAAGTAGGAAAATGAAAATATAAGTAAAGAGCAAGAGAATATGAAAAGAATGACCAACCAGACTTGAAAAAGAAAAAATATATAAAAACCCAAAATGAAGAACATTAAAACTGAAATTAAAAATTCAATGGTTATGTTTAACCACCAAATAGACACAAGTAAAAAGAGAGTCAATGAGCTGTGGAAATTACTCTCACAGAGAAAAGAAGAGCAAAAGCTATAAAAGGCAGATAAAGAATTATGGGAATATAGTGATAAGATTTTACTATATCTAATCAGATGTGGCAGAAGTAATATCAAATGAACTAATTACTAAGACTTTGCAGGAACTAATAAACTATCCTAATCTCCCTATTCGTGAAGTCTAGAAAATCCAAATCAGAACAAATAGAAATCACCATATATCTAGTGACCTAAGATTGAAACTGCAGCAAGCCAAAGATGACAAGATCTTAAAAGCAGCCAGAAAGAAAAGTCAATTTTCCAGCAAAGAAATGACGGTTAGACTGACACCTGACTTTTCAGCATCAGCACTGGAAGCTGGAAGAGAGTGGAATCTTATCTTTACTTTGTTGGCAAAAAAAACAATTTTCTACCTAGAAAGAAATATCTTTCAAGAATAATGGCAAAATTAAAACATTTTTAAACAAGGTTTCTTCCAACACATCTTCCCTAAAAGACATTCTAAAGGATATGTGTCAGGCAGAATGAAAGTAATCATAGGTGGCATAGCTGCAATGCAAGAAGAAATTATCACCAAAGAAAATGGTAGATTTGTGAGTAAATGTAGCAATACATTGTGCAAAAATGTCACGGATTTCAGAAAATGACAATAATATAAGTTAGTAAGAATGGTTAGAGTTAAAGTGTTTTAAACTTTCATTGTTTTGGAAGTAGGGAAAATATATTGACTTTTAATTTTCATAAGTTCAGTTTATATTTTATAATTTTTCTAAAGTGACCACTAAAATAGGAGAAATTATGTGCATAACTTTCAAACTTTCAAAGGGAGAAATTGTAATAAGAAAAAACATTCAGTCAATCCAAGGAAGAACAGGGAAGAAAAAGAAACAAAAGAGGAAAGATAATTAGCAGTACAAAATAAATGATAAAAATATGTCCTTTTATCAGTGATGACTAAAATGGATTAAATGAAGCAAAAACTACATTAAAAGATAAGAATTTCCAAGCCATAGTTTAAAAAAATCCAAGTATAAGCTATTTAAAAGTGATTTACCTAGAGTGCATGAATATAAAGAGGTTAAAAGTAGAAGTATGAAAGTTAATAGTCCAAGTTATATGCTAATGAAAAAATGACATAGAATAATATCAGATAAATAGATCTAAGGCCAAAAACATTTACTAGAATAATTTCCCTCCAAATTGCAAGAACGTCACATCAGTTTAATTCCATTTACACACCCCACGCACTTTGTGCTATTGCTGTCTTTAGTTTTTACCTGCAATCTTATTTCTAAGTACATAGCCAAAGAGAGTGAGAACAGGGTTGCAAACAGATACTTGTACACCAATGTTTATAGCAGCACTATTCATAATAGCCAAGGGGGGGAACAATTCTAATGCCCACGAACAAACGAATGCAGAAACAAGAGGTGCCACATGCACACAATGGAATATTATTTAGCCATAAGAAAAAGAAATGAAGTTGTGAGACATACTACAACATGGGAGAACCTTGAAACATTACGCTCACTGAAATAAGCAAAGCACGTAAGGACAAGAACTGCATGATGTCAGTTATAAGAGATGATAAGAAATAGCACATTGGTAGAGATAGAAAGCAGATTAGAGGTCACGGAAAGGGGGTTGTGATGGTGAAGGCAGGGGAAGAGTCTGTCTGTAAAAAATTAAAAAGATAAAAGTAATGTTACAGAACATATTCATGACTTTGGAGTAGACAAAGATTGCTTAACCCAGACAGAAAATGTACTAACCATAAAAGTAGTAGTGTACTGGATATGATAAAAATGTAAACTTCTGCTGTTCAAAAAATAAGAAAGTGTAAAAACCATTGACATAAGGAGAAAAATAGCTACAATGTGTATATCCACAAAGACTTTGGACCTGAATATGTAAAGAACTCCTACAAGTCATCACTAAAAGACTAAGGGCCCAGGTTTAAAAACGGGAAAAAAAAAAAGATTTAGGAACACCTCATAATAAAAGATAGCTGAATGGCCAATAGGGACATGGAAAGATGCTCATGGGAGAATTTTACCTTCCATCTATCAAGAATTATTATAGAACTAAGGTAATTGAATGTTGTAATGTTGCAGGAATAAACAAAATGGCCAATAAAACAGACTAGAGATCTGACAAAAACAGACCCATGTGTGTTAGGAAAGTAGATTTATGGCAGAGACAGCATTTCAGAGAAGAGAGGAAAGAAGGAACTTTTAAATAAATTATCCAAGAGCAATTAATGACCCATACAAACAAATAAAATAAATTGGAGCCTATCTCTCACTATTCCGAAAATTAATTCAGGTTGATTAAAGATCGAATTTGAAAGACACGATTGTACAACTCTTAGAAAGATAGATTAAGCCAATGTATTTATGACTTCAAGGTGTTTCAAAATTTTTTCACACAAAAAATGGTGAATACAAGGGAGAAGAAAGATTTAACTGACTGCATTCAAATTAAGAACCTGAATTCATTCAAAAGAATACTCAAAAAGTAACATGACAAGCCTCAAACTAGGACACAATATTTGCACGCCTTGTAGCCCCAAAAGTACGTGTCCAGAATTTATGAAGACCGTCTATAAATCAACAAAGAGACGAAAATGTGTTGAAAAATCATCAAAAGCATTTCACAAAATAGGAAAACTGGTCAATAAGTGTAAATAGGACATTCAAGCTTTTTACTTATCAAGGAAACAGAAGCAAAATCCAAAATATTATTTCACACATAGCACACTGGCAAAATTTACTAACTAAAAAAAATATCACACGTGGGCAAGGATGTGGAACAATAGGCGTCCTCACAGCTGCCACTTGGAAAGAAAGTGGGTTCAAACAATTGAGAGAACAAATGGGCATTTTGGGGTATGTGCCAAAGCCATTTTCAGGCACGGGCCAAAAGAAAGGTTTGCCGCTTTACTTCACACCAGGACTGTTTGCAGAGACGAGATTCCCCAAACCACCCAGTATCCACGAGGAGTGGAATGGACACTTAGATTCCGGTGTATTCCAACAAGGGGTCATGGCGCCACAGTGAAGTGAAGGACTTAATGTGCAGTCAATGAAACAGATGAATCTCAGAAATAAAATGTTGAGCAGAAAATGCCAGTGGAAGTTTCCATTCCTATAAATTTCAAAAACATTCAAATCTATAAGCATATAGAGATAAAAGCATATGTTGGAAAACTATCCAGAACCCACGGGGCATGATAAACAGAATTCAGGAACATGCTTATTTCTGAGGGAAAAAGAGTGGCAGGGACACATAGGCTAATGTTTGCTGTAGTTTTGTTGTACTTCATAATTATTTAACAGGCTTTTTTTATCAAGTATTTAATGAAAAAAAATTTGTTGTTAATTTACAGAGATAAAAACTAATCCCATACCATTCCTCGTTCTGGAACACTCATTATGCAATAAACAGGCTGCTGATATGATTTATTACCCATTGTCTTCAGGATTTTTCTCTCTAAAATTATGAGTGAGAGCCTGCAGCGTTTGTAAGGAGGTGCTTTGTGGAAGTTAGAAGGCCACGAGCTCTGGCTTGAGACCTCCAGGATTGTATCTGATTTTGTCGTTGACTAGCCGTGTGAGTCAGATATGTCATTTAACGTTTGTGCCTCAGTTTCCTCTATGTAAAGTGGGTATAATGACTATACAGTAAAGTGCTTAAACCAGGGTTTGGCCCAGAGAGGCACTCATAAGTTCATTTGTATTTTGGATTTGTTGAATTTTTTTTTTTATACTACTATTTTTTCGGTGTGTTTTGTTCTACTTCTTTCCCCTGATTCTATTTTTTAGAACAGTTTTAGATTTACAGAAAAACTGCCCAATGTTCCATAAACTCCCTTCCCCTGTGGGCATTGTCCCCTGGTCTCAGCATCTTGGGTAAGTGTGTCGCATTTGTTACAATAAATGGAGTAATATTGATACATCGTTATTAACTGAAATCTGTAGCTTTCATTAAGGTTCGTGCTCTGTGTTGTATGGTTCTAGGGTTCTGAAGAATGCATCATGTCCTGCATCTGCCATCACAGCTGCCCTAACCCCAGCCTCTACCTGTGTGCACCCATCTCCTTCCACTGGGCAACCTTTTTACTCTCTCTGTAGTTTCACCTTTTCCACAGTGTCATGTCGTTTGACTCATACAGCTGGTTGCCTTTTCTGACTTCTTTCCCTAAGCAATATGCTTTTAAGCTTCCTACGTGTGTTTTTGTGGCTCTATAGTTCATTTCTCTTTATTGCTGAATAATATTCCATCAGATGGCTCTACAAGTATACTCATCCATTTATCCATGGAAAGCCATCTCAGTTAGTATTTTTTTTTTCCCAATTGTGGATAAAGCTGCTATAAACATTCACATCCAGGCTTTGGTGTGGACATAAGGTTTCAATGCATTTGGGTGAATACCTGGGATAGCAATAGTTGGAGCCTATCATAACACTCTTTAGCTTTGTAAGAAACTGCCGAACTGTCTTCCAAAGTAGCCGCACCATTTTGCATTTTTGCCAGCAATGATTGAGCGTTCCCGTGGCTCCACAGCCTCACCAGCATTTGGTGTTGTCACGTTAGTTTCAGCCATTCTCACAGGTGGGTAGTGGTGCCTCCTTGGTGCTTTACTTTGTAATTCCCTAATGACATATGGTGCTGACCATCTTTTCATACACTTACTTCCCATCTACCTATCTTTTCTGGTGAGGTGTCTGTTCAGTTCTTTTGGCCATTTTTAAATTGGCTTGTTTTCTTATTGCTGAGTTTTAAGAATTCTTTGTATATCTTAGATACAAGTTCTTTATCAGATAGTTTGCAAATATCTCTCAGTCTGTGGGTTGTCTTTCCATTCTCTTAACAGATTTTGACATAAGAATTATGTGGTTAATAAAACAAATTGGAAAACTTTCATTCCTTTTATGGCCTGGGACCACTTATGTGGCTTGGGAACAAATAATTCTAGAATTCTGTAATAGAATTTTAAATAATAATCCTAGGACATTTGAAAGAATGCTGTCATAAACCTGGCCTGGCCAGGAGCTCTCTTTTTCCCTCTCCTTAAGGTATTGCTCAGACACGTTTTTCCCCTTGCTTCACTTTCTTCCCATTTTTTGGATTCCAAGTTTTTCAAACTACACCATTTTAGCAGATACTGCTGGTTCCCTATCCAAATTTCCTTTTTGTTGTTGGCTGATTTTCCTCGGCCCTCATCCTCTTCCAGGCCACCCATAAGCTTACAGAGTTGGCCACCTGAATCTGGATTCTCCAGGAAGCAGAGCCTGCAGTGAAGGCCGTTGAGCTCTGAGAGTTCTCCTGGCCTGGGGCTGGAAGGCGGTTCTGAAAACAACTCACGGAAGGGCCTGGTCCTCTTGGCCTTGGGACACTGACGTGCAGGCCTCTGGGGTAGAAAGGTAGGAAGAGCCCAGATGTTGAGGCACCGATTCAAGCAGCCCAGGAGCCACCCGGCCTCAGCACTTTGCCTGTTGAGACAAAGCTCTCCTGTCTGGGCCTCTGAGTTGGCATTTTGTGGCCTGTAGAGAGAGCTCCTTCCCAGGCAGACCCCCAGACCGATGGCCAGGCCCTACTACCCACAGCGTGATGTCCCAACCCCCCTCCCTCACTCCCGGACCCCTTGCCCTGCAGTGGCATACTGCCCATCTCCTTTCCCCCAGAGAGTGCTTCTCTAGTCCTAGCTGCTGAAGCTAGGAGGGAACAGAAAAGGACAGAAACCCCTTCCCCATCCCTGCGGAGACCCCAGGTGGGGCACCTGCTAAAGGCTAAGCTGTGGGCCGGGCTGTCTGCAAAGCCCTCTCTCCTTTTCCCTGCTGCTTCCTGCCCTGCTTGCCAACATGCAACCCGGCCGCTTTTATGGGCCTCCTGCAGCCCTGCACATGTGGACTTCCTCGAATGGGGACGCCCATCGCCGGCCCCTCTCATTGATGCTGAAACCATCTGCTCCGGAGGCCTGGTAGGCCAATGCCGGAACCCTCCTTGGCTTCATTCGGCAATTCTCTTGGTTCTTTTGCCAGAGAAAGGATTTGATGTTTCCATTTCCCAAGTTCACCGGCATTTGTTTGTCCTAAGGCTCATTCGCTTCCCGTCCTTGGAACTCTAGGGACGTGCCCAGCCTGCCACCCCCTCCCCGGTGACCCAGGGTGGATACAGGGGCCATTTGAAGTCCTGTCCCGGGACCAAGCCTTCTCCTGCACTGCAGGGTAGGTGAGGCAGTCCTGGGAGTCTGCACGTGCCAAGGGCCCTGGCTGAGCTGCAGAGGGAAGGGTGGGCAGGGGGGCTGGGTTCCGGGTCCTGGAAGGATGGTCCAGTTTCTTGGGGAAAGGTGTAGGAGGGAAAACATGCAAAAGGACGTGGAGGAGGTAGAGACCCTCGGGCAGCTCAACAGCAGGAATTTCTAGCTGATGGTTTTGGAGGCTTGAGGTCCGGCATGAAGGTTCAAGAAGGCTGTGCTTTCTCCAAAGTCAGAAGTGATCTGGGGAGCCCCCGTCACCAGCACGCTCCCCCTCGGCCTTCTTCCCTGCCCAGTTTAATCTGATATAGGCGCCCTGGCCATGTTGGATTAAGGCCCATTTGGCTTGGCCTTGCTTTAATCATGGCACCTTCCAAGGGCCTGTCTACAGATGGGCGTGCATCCCCCAGGATGGGAGATCCAAAACCTGAACACGCCTTTTCTGGGGACAAGATTTAAGATTGGGGTGACAGGGTGCCCCCATGCCTGACCTCCTCCCATAGCCGGGGTGAGCCAAGCCCCGCAGCCTTTGCTTTGCTTAGCGCCCCGCTGTGGACGGGCCGTTCTTTCCATCCGCATTGCACGATGGCTCAGGGCAGTGGCGGAGGCCACACCCCAGCCTCCCGGATTTTGACGCCCTCGGGCTTACCGGGATGCCCAGCCAATGCCCTCTGGCCTGTCGTCGTCTTGGACAGAACCTGAGGATGGATGTCCCACGAGTCTCCTCAGCCAGGCGGGGTGCACCTCCCAGGGTGCCGTGCCACGTCACCTGGGAATTCCAGGTCTCTGGCGGCCTTGGCAAATGCCCAAGAAGGATGGAGTGAGGGTCTGGGGCAGATGGGGTCAGGATCTGAGAGGACGTGGGTGCCAGGCTGACATGCGCGGGCTTCCTCCGCTAATGTTGGGGGCCGCAGAGGGAGGGGAGATGCCGTGTGCACACGCTCCCTCGCCATCAGTGATTCCTTTGCCATTCCTGCTAATCCCCAAAGCAATGGGCCAGACCCCAGTGCGGAGGTGGCAGCACTGAGGGCTGGGCTGAAGCGCGCGTGTCCAGGTGAGGGTCCCCCTGACCGTGCCTACTTTTGGGGGGGGTGGATGGAAGAAACACACCACCTGGAACGACAGACTCTTCACACCGTCCTGGCCTCCTCAAGGAATCATTCTCAACACGGTGGGCTGGTGATATTGTATTGGAAACCTAGAACCACCTGGTCCAATCCCCACTTTCGTAGCTGAAGAAAATAGGATGCAGAGCAGCAGACCGACATGCCCAGGTCCCCAGAAGCTGGTGGCTGGATGGCGACTGCCAGGTCAGGGTGAGCTGGTGCCCTTTGCTGTGCTCCCGTTGTGCCCCCTTACTCTCTAGGATGACACGTGTCTCCACAAGCTCAAAGCTTTGGGTGCACATTCAGCAATTCGGAGCAACTGAGTGGGGGTCTATGGCCGGATGGGTGCAGGGCAGGCCCTCAGCAAACATGGAGGACAGACAGACGGGCTGGCCTGTCTGGGCTCCTTCACAAATTGCCCAGGGTGCTGGTGGCTCTGTGCGTGTGTGCTTATCCATCTCTTCACGAAGCCGCGGCATACCAGAGGCAGAGCCCACATGCCCTGTCCCAGACATGCAGCTGAAGCACTGTCTGGACATCTGGCCTTGACTCAAGTCCCTGGACCAGCCCAGGTTTGACCAGCTAAGCTCTTTGAGGGCTGCCTTCTCAACCTCTCCCAAACTGGCCAGGCCCTGCTGCCCACAGGCCACCCGCACCCTCCCCCACCCACGCCCTCCCCTACCCCCCAGCCCATAGCCTACGTGTCCTGCCCTGTGATGGAGCCCCGGGCAGCTGCTTTCCTGAGACCCTAATTGCATCTCCACCTCAGCAACCCCAGATGCAGAGCCTAGCAATTTTGGTTCTTGGCTTTCTCTCTCTCCACTGACCTACAAGTATGGGTTTGGAAGGAGAGATTTACGGACGGGGGTGGAATTGCCATCTCATGAAGCTATAAGCAGAGCTATAAATAGGGAGGCCTGGTCCTGGGGGTAGAATTGCTTCTGGGGTGCGGTTGTCTCAAGGCAATACCATGCTTGATGGCAGGAACATGCAGCTGTTGGGGTGACCCTGGCTGGCCCTGTAGCCCCAGACCCCATGATGGAATTTTCTTTCCCCCTGTCAGGCCAGGCTCTGATAAGCCACCTGCCCGCAGGCTTTTTCCATGTTTGCTGTCATATTTGTGATGAGCTTCTCTCGTGGAGTGGGATTGGCCCTGGGCACCCATTAATCCTACTGTTTCTTGCAAATGTCAACCCCTTTCTGCTCCACGCCAGGTTGCCAGATGGGCAGCAAGTGGTCTCCAGCAGCGACTGTGTCCTGGGTGGGAACAGACCTGGCTGAGCCTTCCTGCCAGGAGCGGAGCATGGGATCTGGGGATGGGGGCTGCCGGGCCACTATTCCGGGCTCAGAGTGCTAGGCACAGCTGTCCCAGGGCGCCACTTTCTGGTCCACAACTCTGGACACTCCTGATGTCTTCTTGGTAAAAGGAAGGGCTTGGGCTCAACTAGGGGTGAGCACGGTATGGCCCACGGACCAAACCCAGTCTGCCGCCTGTTTTCATATGATTCATGAGCTGAGAATGTTTTTTCCATGTTTAAATGGTAAAAGAGTAGACTATCTCCTGACAAGTTAAAAAAAAATACTTGAAACTCAAATTTCAGTGTCCATAAATAAAGTTTTATTGGAACACAGCCATCCCATTCATTTACTTATTATCCGTGGCTATTTTTAAGCTACAAGGGTAGAGGTTGCTGGTTGAGACAGAGACTGTATGATCTGCAAAACCCAAAATGTTTACTATCTGGCTCTTTAAGAAAAGTTTCTGATTATTCTGGATAGAGGGTCAGAACTATTCTAGATCAAGGTCATAGACTTTGTGAGCCTCTCTGGGATGCTTGCTCAAACCAGAAAAGACTTGGGGGGCCGGGCATGCACTTTGTGTGGACAGCTTCTAGGGGAGCCGGGGTTGTGACCTGCCAGGAGGTCCAACCATGGAGCCCTCAAAGTCCATGGGTACCAAGCCTGTATGTAGACCCCAGGCCCTTTGCGTCTAGAGCAGGGATTCTCAACCAAGGACAAATCTACCCCCACTCCCACCCCTCACACCCAGGGGACATTTGGCAGTGTCTGGAAACATTTTTCTTTCCAAATCGTGGAGGGAGGCTCCTGTTGGCCTCAAACAGGTAGAGCAAAGGAGCTGGCAAGCCCCCTGCAGTGCATAGGACATCCCCATCTCAGTGCCCCAGGACTGCCAAACAACAGAAATGTATCGTCACCCAGCTCTGGAGGCCAGAGTTCTGAAATCAAGGTGTTGGCAGGAACCTGTAGGGGAAGCTTCTTCTGGGTCACCACTCAGTTCTTGGCGGTTGCTATAAACCTCGACAGCCACTAGTTCGTAGCTGCATCTCTCCTTCTCTGCCTCCTCCACCTTCACTTGGCCTTCTCCCCACACCTGTGTCCAAATTTCTCCTTCTTATGAGGACCCCAGTCAAATTAGATCAGGGTCCACCCAACTCCAGTTTGGCCTCATCTTAAGTAACCATATCTTTAAGTATCCTATTTCCAAACACTCCTGGGACCAGGGGTTAAGACTTGAACGGGTCTTTGGGGTGGGGGTGGGGGACACAATTCAACCCATAAATCCCTCCATGACAACAAATTATCTAGCCCCAGGTGTCAAGGTGTTGAGGCAGAAACGCCTTGCTCTAGGGAAACGCAAGTCTAAGCTGCACGGAGCATGCTCCCCCCCCCCCACGCTGGTCCCTCCCGTCCCTGGACTCATTGGGGGCTTTTCTGCCTGGAAGGGCTTTGACTTGTTTGCGATCTGAATTCCTATTCACCATTTGAGAGTCAACAGAGGCCATTCTCCCTCTGCAAAGCCTTCTTCCATCTCTCCCACCCTCCATCCAACCCTCCTTCCCCCTGCCATCTCTCCCTCCATTCCTCCTTTCCTCTTTTCTTTCCTTCCTTCCTCTGTCCTTTCCTCCCTTCTTTTCTCTTCCTTTCCTTTCCTCTTTCCCTTGCTCCCTTCCTTCCCATCCCATTCCCTTCCTCCTTCTTTCCCTCCCTCCCTATTTCTTCCCCTAGAATTAGTCTTGGCTTCCTCTGGGCACACTTCTAAAACAGGGCTTCTCATCAAACATCGTAGTGAGATGTAGATACATGTTGCTGCGATCAAACTTAGCCCTGCGAAGGCAGGGGCTTGCCTTGTTCCCCTCTGTTGCTCCAGTGCTCAGCATCGGGGCTGGTCCAGAACTGGTGCTCTTTAGATATCCTATGACTGAATGGAAATATAGAGCAATCTGAGATCATATGGAATAAGCACATGGCTGGGTGAAAGGGGCTGGCGCTGGACATGAGCTCGAGTTAATTAGGGAAAGTTCCTTGGACGCAGCCGGCCAGACTTGGAGGGAAGGGCAGGGCTGGAGAGCAGTGGCGGCAGCCACACAGCTGACAGACAGACATTCAGAGCCCTCTTCTGGGTCCCACTGATGAATTTTCCAGAATTGCAATGGATCCAGAGGAGTCTTTGCAAACTCTGAATGGACAGAAACAAGCAACAGTTATGTAGAGACCAAGCATTTGGCTGGAGCCAACCTTACATGATTCATTTTCAAGAAACCAGTTCTTGGTTCCTTCGCCAGTTCTCTTTCCATGTGAAAGTCATTTCCATTAAAAATTTCTTGAGGGTTGAAGATATTTTCTGGTGGATTGGGCTCACTCATAGGCTCTCTGACAGTTCTGTATTTCTAAGCCATGGTTTTAACAATGACATGCTAGGTGTAGTATGTCAGTTCCCAGAGTTCAGCAAACTGTAATTAGGGGAGGTCAAAGGACCAAAGGTGTGTGCCCCTTTCTCACCGGGCTAGCAATGGGGCTTTGGAGTTGCAGGGCATAGATAGATGGGGCCCTCTGGGCCTAATCCATATGGCTCAACTGATGATGGGAATGAGATGAACCAGGAGCAAAATTCCTCTTAAGTGGGCAATGTGTTCACTAGCTTTTGGGTCTTGGCAAGTTGCTGGGCCTCAGTTTCCTCATCTGTAATACATGTGCCTATTAGTTCAATATCCTTCATCAGGGCAGCTTCTTATATGTGCAAACCCATGAGCTTCAGGATCTGGGTTCCTCTGAAGTGGAATCTACAGGGCTAGGGCCCAGCAAGCTGCATTTTAACAGATACTCCAGCTGATTGGGTCCTCTGAGGTCTTAGACAAACACTGCCCAGTAGAATCCCATCTGACAATGGGAACTTTCGAGGCCTGCCCTGTCCAACTGGTAGACATCAGTTACATGCAGCCATTGAGGACCTGAGATGGAGCTAAGGGCACCAATTTTAAATCTTATTGAATTTTAATGAATTTTAAATTGCTATTTAAAATAGAAATGTGTGGCTAATGGCTACCATATTGGATATGCAGTTGCAAACTACTGCACCATCTCAGGTGTCACTGAAGATAGGTCTGAAATAAATTTTCCCTCTTAGACAAAGCTACAGCTATTTAAAAGGAGAGCAGCTGAGATTTGCTCTTGTCCTGGCACTGGAGAAGCTCCTAGTGAGTGGCCCTGTTTCGTCCGCACTGGAACCCAGTGAAGAGGAGCCTGGAGCTGGGATGGGTGAGTCTGTTGTTCAAGGTCCTACAACTGGCCAGAATTTAAATGCTGGAGACCATCTGTTTCTTGATCATTTGAACAGATTCCCATGAAAATAGGAAGATAGCAATTAGCTCTGTTTGATGTCTCAATCTTTAAATTCTATCAGAGAGCTTCTTTCTTCAGAATTTAAAAGGGAAAAAAATCTTTAAGCCCTGTAAGAGGAAATGGAACCCCAAAACTTGAAACCAAAATAAATTGGCCATCTCATCGACCTCCCTCAACATCAATGCTCAAAGGGATAGTTGACATTCCAAAAGCCAGCCCTATCAAAACCACCGCATGGCATGAGAAAAACCTACACCACGCAGGCTTTCTTTCATCAGAAGCATGGCTTTCTGTACTCTGCTCAAATGCGGTCCACTGTGACCCTCTTCCCATGTCCTGCTGTGCCCCAGGCCAGTGTCCACCTACCTCAAGTCTCCCATGGCTCCCTGCTCCTTACTCACCAGCTGGCTCCCAGAGAGCTGGGGTGTGAGCTCTGTCCCATGCTCCAGCCATTGAAAACAGTGTCTCTCCCCAGAGAAGGGGAGTGGCCTCCATACCTCCAGACACCCCCCAGACAGCACAATTGCTCATCGGCCAAGGCTGACCGAGACTTTCCTGATAGCTGACTCACCAGACCGGAAGGATTCAGTGAATGGGGTCACAGCTTTCCCGGAGTGGTAGGTCTCATCCCAAAGAAGGGAAAAAGAAAAGTAGGTTAGCCTCAAGAAATCGACCCCACAGGCCTTCCTGCCTCTGAAACTTACTTTCTCAAATAAGTCAAGCAGTCTCTCAAATTCTCACCTCCTTGTAATTTGAACACAGGCCTACGTTTTCCTACTTAGCAAGCGGCCTGTTCCTTCCTGACCCCAACTCAGGCCAGCTTGAGTTAAGTAGCATGACCTCAGCCATGAAGGTGCTAGAGTGTAATGGTTGAAACGAATGCATGTCCTGGGAAGCTGGGGAAACTTGGTTCAAACTCCAGCTTGAATGATTCCCTGCCCTCCGTAAGTGTCAGCATTTCATCTTGGAAGAAGAGGTAAGAGTATCCACATTCAAGAATTGTTGCAAGAATCAAATAAGATTTGGGAAATCAAGTGCCTACCACCTTGCCCGGTAGGGACCAGAAGTTCAATTTAAGGGATCTATTATGTGTATGATAATTATCATATTTGAATTTGGAGAGCAGTCATTCTATGTGGGACAAAAGGCTGGACCAGTGGCCGGGAACCTGGCACTCTTGTCTCGGTTTTGCTGCAAACCAGCCCTTTGATTAGGGGCCAGCCTTGGCTTCCATGTGCCTCTCTAAATCTCCCTGTGAAGCACAAAAGAAAGGATGTGTCTGAAAGCATTATATAAACTCTAAACAATGTGCAAATCCAAAGAAATATTATATTCATTGGCTAATACCCATCCTTGTTGGTGAGAGGAACTCAAGATGGATTTTCAAGCAAATTCAATCAATGCCCCCCACCCAAAGCTGTAAATCAATCTGGTTTTAAATCAATCATTGATTGTTCTAACTCATGTAAGAAGTAAACAAAACAAACAGCATGTTTTGTGTCCAGGATGGGCAGAATGAAAGCCAATAGTTTGGCTGTTTGCAAACACAGTCCCAGACCCCACTGGGGGCAGGGGATAGTGCTACCGGCTTGGAAAGCTGAGCTCCAGTGGGAAGCCCCAGTAAGGCCTCTGAGATGAAGGCTTCCTTCCCCGGGCTCCCTGAGAATTGACATGATCACGTTCACTTGTAAAACAGCTCACCTCTGCGGGCCTATCTAGCCTTGAAGTTCTCTGATTTAACAGCCTTTTGGTGACCTCATGTTGAATTCTCACTGCAAGCCAATGTGCTGTGCATGCATTACATGTTTCCTTGGGAGGGTGACAAATTCAGCAGGAGTTGGGCGCAGTTGGCAACTGGACACAGAGGAGTTCTGCTCCCAGTGAAGGAGCCTCTGGAGTGCTGACAGTAAGCTGAGTTCTTAGGGGCCCTGAGACAGCCACAACATACTAAGGCCTGGCAAGAGCCTTTGGGCTTGAGAGCACAACCGTTTCCCCAAACATTTACCCAGTGGCACTGCTTCTCTTCTCTGGGCTCATGCAGAAAAACTCCTTTCCCACATGACAGTCCTTCAAATATCTACAGATAGCTGTTAAGGAAAGCCAGCTTCTTGGGGAAGCAGGTGATGGCCTGGAGGGACATCCGGGCTTTAAAAATGGATAAAGCCTCCCCCAGGGGCTGACACGCTACTGAAGGATTTCAGGGAAACTTGCTGGCCACAACCCAGCCTTCAGAATAGAAGTCCAAGGTCAGGTGTGGGCCTAGGATGAAACCAGTGGGGTGCTGGCAAATGTTTAGCAACCAGCTCTTCCAGGGAAAAAGTCTTGAGTGATGATAGCCTTTGCCAATTTCCGTGGTGTAAATCCTCCCACTGTGGCCAGGTTGGGTTACCAATGTGAAGTCACTGAAATTGGAGCTGGAGGAGATGTGCAGAGTTAGGCTGTTTCAAGCACGTTCAGCTGACTCCAGCTCCCCACCTCCACCCCTCAACCTCTCTTAACATCCGGCAAGTGGCTAGACCTCAGGAGAGTGGCTAGACCCTAGGCGAGGATAGAACCCAGGCGAGTGAATAGAACTCAGGCAAGTGCATAGACCTCAGGTGAAGCAGTAAGTCAGGGTCAAGATTAGGGCTTCCAGGGTAGGCAGGGCTAAAGAAGACAGACAGTGCAGAGTGGCCTGGTCCCTGGGATGGGGGCAAGGGGCTCCAACCAGTCCTGGACTTGTGAGAGCTCTGGGTGTCTGAGCATCCCTGGTCACCTTCTCCATCCATATTGATAAACGCGACCGAGCACTTTCTGAATGCCAGGCACTGTGTAAGGATGTGACATATCTCATTTAATCCTCATGACAACTCTACAAGGCTCCCCATTTTACAGATGAGGAAACTGAGGCCCAGAGAGGCCAAGGAGCTTGCCCAAGGTGTATGGTGAGCTCACAGGTAGCACTTCCGCTGGGGTCAGTGCCCAGAGAGGGATGGCGGCAGGGATGGTGGAACAGCATGGCAACGGTAGGCGAGTCAGAGGGTCGCCTTAGAGAGAAGGGAGAAAAAATTGGCTCTGCCTGCTCCCTGGGTTGCTCTCTCTCCTACGTCCCTCCTCCCTCCCTCCATCCTTCCTGTCCAAAAAAATCCCCAGCTGTCCTCCTGGGTGGGAGGCTGGGCCTGCTGCTGTTGGGACCCGCAGGAGTGGAAAATCTGCAACCACGGATCTGCTGGTTCCCATTAAAACAAATCTCTTTGTTGACAAAAATAAAGAGAACCAAATCTCCACTAGCATTTACTGTCTGCGAGTGGCCTTTATTCTCCGGCAAGGAGCTGGAGCTCCAGGTTGCAAACTGGCACAGGCTCGCAGGCTTCAATTCTTATGGGAAGGGGCTGGGACTGAGAGCCGTGGTGAATGGAAGTGCCTCCTCAGGGCTGGGGGAGCTGCCTGGAGCTGCCCGAGACCGGGGTCTCATTAACTCCTCACCACATTCTGTTTCATTTTCCTTGGCATGGAGCTTGGCAGGCAGTGACCCTCATGTGGTCATGGCAAGCTCTAGCAAGCTCAGGCTGCACAGCTGGCCCTTCCAGAGTCCAGGCGGATTGGCGACCTTGAGATACCACTGGTGGGCCGTGAGCTCATGGGACCAGCGCCTGGGTGGCCATGCAGGGAGCAAAGCAGTCATCTGCAGCTGTAGGTGCCAAGGGCCTGGAGAGGAGGAGAGCTGGCGTAGGTGGCAGGCAAGGGGGCCCTGCCCCACCACCCCCTAAAAACCATAGAAATTATGGCTGGTTTCTCAAGTCTTTGAGCTTGGATTCTTTAGCTGGGAAAATAGGGAACCCTGCTTTGTACCATGTATGAGTTCCCTGCAGTTGTGGAGCAAATGACTATCAACTGGGTGGCTTAAAAGAATCAGAATTTATCTTACAGTTCTGACCTCCCAAAGTCCAAAATCAAGGGGTCAGCAGGGTTCTAGATCAGCTGGAAGCCCTTGGAGAGGATCCTCCCTTGTCTCTCCCAGCTTCTGGTGGCCCCATGACTTTCCTTGGCTGGTGGGTGCATCCCTTCACTCTCTACCTCTGTCTTCATAAGTCCATCTTCTCCTTTTCTGTCTCTTATAAAGATGTGTCATTGGAGTAGAGGCCCACCAAGACAAGCCAGGCTGATCTCATCTCCACACCTTTAAAATCATTTCATCTGCAAAGATGCTTTTTTCCAAATAAAGTGCCATTCCCAGGCTCTAGGGATGAAGACGTGACCCTGTATCCCCAAACATCTCTCATTCCAAGATGGGGAAATTCCCACACTCACTTCAACCCCACTCTGATTAACTTCTACTGACTCCCCTCAGCACTGCCCCACGTGGCTGCATGTGGCTGGATGACACACAGACACGTGGCACACTCCACCCGAGCTGATGGTTATTTGGCCAGGTGAGCCCTGCATGTGGCCTAGTGTCCATGCCACCAGGCCCTGGCCAGAATGTGGCCAACTCTTCCGGAAGACTAATGCCTTTTCTTCTCTCACCCTCTAGCACCTCTTCCCCCAACCCCACTCGCAGCAGAATATCCAGATTCTCATTTCACTGAGAATAAAAGCAACCAGAATCGTGTTCCCATGCTCCCCTTCCCCAATTCATGCCTCCCACCTGTGCCATGCCTTAAGCACTGCTTGCCCGTCCTCCATGTGGGTGAGATGGCTGAGCGTGCTTCTTGGATGGGGCCTGGAGATGGCGACATGTCTTACACCGCTGCCTGCTCCTAGCCCCTCAGCCTGCAAGCCACCTTGGGCCCACTCACTCTCCAACACCTCAGGGACCCTTGGAGCAGCTCCTGCTTTGCCACAGGGATCCCACAGATCTCTGCATTGGAATTGCTTCTGCTGCTGAGAACGCTTCTATTTGTGAGTTGCTGCCCCCAGCCCGTGAACAACTTCCTGGGCAGAGCCGGCCCATAACCGTCAGAATTCCCGGCTCCATGCCTGGCAGGAAATGGTTCATGGGTATGGCCAGGTCTCTATCTGGGCCAGGTCAGCAGCCCATCTGCCACTCCCTGCCTCTCCTCCTCCTCCAAGAGTCCAGCCTGGAGCTTTTCAGGCAGGGGTGCAGCAGCCTTGGCCAGGCCTGCATCCCAGCAGCATTTAGGGCTGTCCCCTCCTCTGAATCATTGGGCAAGTGAAGGGAGGGGTGCCCTGTGATCTGGCCAGGTCAGCTAAAATCAGGACTCAGGTGCCTGGCACATCCTACCTCCCCAAACCCTCCCCTGCTGATGCCAGGCCTGCCCACCTGGCAGTGTTAGGGCTGAACCAGGGCCGCCCTAATGGGGCCCTCCAAACTGGCAGCTTCGAATAATGGCTTTATTCTCTCCCAGTGCTGGAGGCCAGAAGCTCGAAACCAAGCCCCCCGCCTTCCTTGGCTAATCTGGACTTGGGCTGTGTCCATCTCCACCCAGATTGTCCCCTTGTTCTGTTTTTAAATCTCCCTTGGCCTCATCTTGTAAGGACACTTGTGATTATATTTAGGGCCTACCCAGAGCCCCCATCTGTACAGACCCTTTCCCTAAATAAGGCCACAGCCACTGGTTCCAGGGATTAGGGCTAGGACACGCCTCTGAGAGCCATTATCAGCCTTCCCCCACCAGGCTCACCCAGTGTGCCCCCACACTGGCACCCCACCCCACCCCCTCTCATGTCCTGTCCTGCTGCCCCATCAGGCCCTGTGCTGGGCTGGAGCAGTTATGCAGCCCAGAAAAGGCTATGAACTTTTTATCCATCCCTGTGGATGCAGAGCTGATGTGGGTGGGACCTTCTGATTAGGTTGTCTCAATTGAGATGTGGCCCAGTTCATTCATGGTGGGTCTTAATCCTCTCAGTGAAGACCTTTATAAAAGATGAAATTAAGAGCAATTCAGAGACAAGCCCCAGAGAAGCTACAAGAGAACCCACAGAAAACAGAAGAAGCTGCCCAAGCCAGAAGCCAAAGCAACAAAATCCGGGATAGAAGGACCAATAGACACTGGCCACATGGCTTGCTGCATGACAGAGGTGTCCCAGATGCCGCAGCCTGTCCTCAGGGAGAAGATTTCAGCCTGCTGATGCCTTAATCCGGACATTTTCACGACCTTAGAACTATAAATTTGTAAGCTAATAAATCCCATTGTTGAAAGCCAGTCCATTTCTGGTATACTGCATTCCAAACAGGCCCCAGCCACCAGAAGTTGATCTGGCCATTGGCCATTATAGTTTCTTTCTGGAAAGCCGGTGAAAGTGCAGACGTCCTGGGGTGTGTAAGCTTGGAAGGGCATCCTGGAGCCCCCACTGGAGAACTTGGCAGCCTCAGGGCCTGTTTCCAAATGCTCTGAGTGTCTCTCACCTGCAAAATGGGGGTGGCCTCTGTGTCTCTGGACCAGCGAGGTGGTGAGAAGGCCGGGTGCATTAGGTTCCCCACAGCTTCACCCTGGCCTCAAATGGGTGCACAGCGGCCCAGATCAGGGAACCTTTGCAGAGATTCTGAGGAACGAATGAATTCGTTTTCTGGGTTGGACTCCAGTTTGGGAGTCTCGTATTGAATTCTATATTACTTCTGACTTCCTCTTATGGAAGAAAATCTAATCTGGGAGAGATTTCCACTAAAAACATTAGTTTAATGCTAAAAATGAAAACAAATAAAACCAGAGGCTACTGGAAAAAACAACACTCCGTGGCCAGCGTTTGGCACTCCCGGGCAGGTCTGCCTCACTCGCAGGGTGGAGCCAAGCTCCCGTCTCTCCTAGCTCAGGCCTTGCTGTGGGGGACGCTTTCTTGCTCAGGACGCAGGAAACCCAGTGGGATTTGGGCCCCCTGGGCCTGGCCTTACAGGGGACGCTTCGTGCCTCACTCTAAGCCCTGGTGGTCTGGGGCCTCTGTGTCTTCTCAGCCTCGGAGAGGTGGGGAGCACTTGCAATACCAGACACAGAGGCCTGTACTACTGTACCCAGGATTGTGGTGAGCTGAAAGGAGACTCCCCCAAAAATCTGCCCTAACTCCTGTCCCTATGAGTGCAGCCTCACTTCCTTATTTGGAAATAGGGTCTTTGCAGGTAGAATAAGGAGCTTGGATGAGGGCAATCTGAATCCCCAAGATGGGCCCTAAATCCAAGTGTCTTTAGGAGCAATGCACAGAGGGAAAGCCATGGAAAGAAGAGGCCCCGTGAAGATGGAGGCAAAGGTTGGAGGGACTCGACCACAAGCCAATGAGGGCCTGGGACCACCGGGCCGGGAAAGGAGCTTTCCGAGGCTGCCCTTGACCCTGCTTGGCAGCTATGACCTCCCACCCATATACCCTCAGGTGTTAGGGCAGAGCTGCTGACTCAGGCCAGGGCTCGGCATTCATGAAAGAGTGAAGGTGAGGTGAGTAGTTGGGATGGAAAGAAGGGAGAGAAGACTCCGGGCCAGGCGTGGGACCTCCTGGGAATGGCCTGCGTCTGCAGCTTTGTTTGGGGCACGTCCACACACTGCCCTCCACTCTTGCATGGAGTGAGTGTCACACAGCGGGGTTCATGTGCACTCGCTAAGGAGTAGACCTAGTGGCGGGGCTAGGCATGTGGCCAGGCTGGGGACGCCGAGCAGCCACATCCATCAGAGGTGCCCCAGACCCCATCCCAGCTGGATAGGGGCCTGCCTAGGGGTGTCAGAATGCAAGGGCACGAGAATGCTGTGGGTGGATAAAAGGCCCTATTGTTCTGGAAGACAGAGCACCCCAATCCCTGAGCTTTTCCATAGGGCCCAGAGGGTTGCCTGGGGAAGCCTGGTGGCTCCCGGAATGGGCTTTGGCCAGTTGGCCGGCCCACTGCCCCCAATTCCAGCTCTCCTCTGTTTTCGCTGACACGGTCTGAAATCAGGATGATTAAGGACATGTTTTTCTCCCAGACCACGAAAGTAGTAGATTTTCCCAAGTAATTGCTTAGAGATTGCCCTGGGATTGAGAGGGCCCCTCACTCCCAGTTTGGAGGGGGTTTTCTAAGTCCAAGCACCTCTTGGGGCCTCATGGAAAGTCAGAGCCATCTGGGTGGGACAGGGAGAGGCCCCAGTGGAGAAGCTGGCTCTCTGGCAGTGTGCATGCTGGGAGGTGTTGGTGGAGGGGAGACCACACTCCAGGGGCTAAGTGGCTGAATGGGACTGGGACAGGGCCTAGGGGCATCAGGCGGAGTTTCTCTCCCATTAAGGTGGGAGCGAGAGTAAAAGACCAGCAGCTCTAAATGCGTGATGACTGAAGTGCCAGTCACGGCAGCTGAACCAACACACATAACACACGCTCACACATATACACACACAGAACACACGCACACGTGCACATCCTGATCACACATGAGATTTATACTTGTAAAATAATTCAAATACCAAAGAAATACATATAAAAAAACCAAAAACCAGCAAATGCATTTAGTTTTACTTAAAGTTATCTTAACACCCCTCTGTGGAGTCCCATCTTTTCTTTTCCTGGGTTTCCTGGGAGAGGCTCTGTGCCAGTGCTGTGAACTAACACAAGTGAAGACCAGTCACCAAATTAGCACTCTTGACCCACCACCCAACCCCAGCACTAGGATGACCCTAACCTGGGATCTCCTGGGAGGGGAGGTGCTGCCTGCTTTCCCCACACCTCCGTTGCCAGTATGACGTGAATTAAAGTGCATTCGGGGAATTTCACACAGTGCGGAGGTAACTGGAGACTGGAACAAGCAGGACTCCCAGCCCCGGGCGAATTGTTTGTTCAGAGGGGCTGGGGATGGCTGAGATTGCAAAAGCCATCTTCCTTCACGGATTCTGTCTCTTTTTACAAAAAAAAGTCCCACAGCCCTGAGAAGGGGAAGGTCTGTTCTGGAGGCCCCTGGGCCGGGAAGCCTGGTGGGTCCCACCCACCCGACCGGAACAGGCAGTCTTGGAGCTCCCAGGAAGAGTCCTTAGGGCCTGAAGTGCAGAAGGGGGAAGAAAGCAGGGCCTGCCAGCTCTTCTCCCAGCGCTGCAGACAGGGGAAAGCCTCCCGCCTCCTCACCCCCGTCAACTCCCAACCGGGACTTCTTTAGAGGAGGCACCCGGGAGTTGAACGCTGGGGACCTAAACTTTGCGGGATGGATTCAGTACTCAGATGTGCTAAGTCTGAGCACCTCTTGGGGCCTCAGGAAAAGTCAGCGCCTAATTTGGACCCCAGGCCATCTCGCCTTAGCGGGAAGGCTGAGGCGCCTCCTCCGGGGTGGGTCTGTCCGCCGCAGACTTGGGCGCCGAGATCCGGCCGTCCTCAGAGTTCAGTCCCCACCCAGGCGAGCAGCTCCGAACTCCTCCATGTTCGAGAGAAACTTAGGCGGGTGATTCGCAATTCGTTTTTGTTTTTGTTTTAAGGCCAAGTGATCAAACTTTGGAGGCCCTCCACACTGTTTCCTGGAGCTCGGCCAGGGGTAGGCACCTGGGGGTTGGAGAGTGGGGACCGGTGGGCTGCCCAGCTCCACGGCAGCCCCCCTCGCCCGCCCGCGCGCGGGGCAAAAGAACAGGGGCGCCGCACACGCCCCACGTCCGCTCCCGCCCCCGGGCCGCCCCTTCCTCGCCCCGACTCGCCGCATTCCCCACCCCCTGGCCCCGCGGCGCCCAGTGGGAGGCGGGGGCCGGCCTCGCCGAGCCCAGAGTCGGGCTCTGATTTGCTGCAGGCGCTGGGGATCGACAGCCGCTCGGGGTGCCTTCCAAGAGAGAGGGAGGGAGGAAAAAGGGGGAAAAAGTGCACGGCGCCCCGGGCCAGCTCCGCACTCCTCGTCCCCGCGGCTGGCGCAGGACCTCACTCGAGCGCGGCGCCCACGAGCAGCGGGTCGCGGGGCGGCGGCGAGGAGGCGGCGGCCAGGAGGAGTTGGAGGAGGAGGAGGAGAAGGAAGCGAGGGCAGGCGAGCCGATCGGGGGTCCCGGCCGCCCCGCGGGCCAAGGTCGAGCCCTCCCCACCCCAGGGCGAGCGCGCCAACCGACCCCTTCCCTAATAGCCCCCGCCACAAAGGAGAGAGCCGGCGACCAGCTCCCCATGACTTCCTAAAGTTGTGCGGTCGCCGCCGAGTCCGCTGCTCCGGCCGTGCCCCGCGCCCCCCGGGCGTCCCCCTGCACCCCTCTGCGTCCCCGTGCGCCCCTACCCGCGCCCCGCCGGCATGGACGTGCACACCCGCTGGAAAGCGCGCAGCCCGCCGCGCCCCGGCGCCCCGCTGCTGACCCCACCGCTGGTGCTGCTCCTGCTGCTGCTGCTGTGGGCGCCGCCGCCGAGCCGCGCAGGTAAGGGCACTCCGGGGCGCGGGGGGCGCGGGGGACGCGGGGCCTGGCCGGGAGCCGGGGCTCGCGGCCCGGGCGCGGCTGTCATCCCCGGGAGCCTGCGCCGCGGCCGCGCCGGCAAGCTCCCCCACCCCGCCCCCCCTTGGATTCTGGAATGCACGGGCCGGGGCTCCAAAGGCCATTTGTGGATCTGCCGACCCCGTCTCCGCGGTCGCGCCGCCGCCCCCTCCCCAAACGGGCCTGCCAGCGGGGCTGTCGCGTGAGTCGGAGGAAGGGCTGCGGGTTGGATCAGCAGCAGAGGTCGTAAATGAGGCGGGCGAACTTTTGTGCTGAAACCCCTGTGTCCTTTGCTGCGCATCCCAGGAACCCAGCCCGGCCCCCACAGCCCCACGGGAGAACTTCCTCTGTTGAAAACCGGGGAGGGACGCCCCCTAGAGTTTGTTCCAGTGGGGCCTCCTCTGGGGCGCTGGGGAGTGACCACCGAGCTTGAACCCCCAGCCCTGGGTGTCCCCTCCTTGCACCCTCCCCCTGCAGCTGGAGGCTGGGCTGGATTCTGGCCTCTCTGGCCACCTAAGTGTTCCGTGGCAGTGGGGCCTCCCCGGAGGACTCCCCATCCCATCCCCTGACACTCCTGACATTCCCCCACTCCCCCAGGCAGCTTTTCTTGGGAGTTTCCTGGGCAAAGTTGGGTGATCCTGGAGCCCCCCATGAGTGGGTCTGCTGGTTCCCTGCTGTGGGACGTCGTCTGCCAAGGCTCCGCCAGGACAAGGAGCCCCGCTTCCGGGGAAGGTCTCCATGGCCCTGGGCCTACCCCTGCCCCTGCCTGGGTCATTGCACTTCCAAATCCCCCTGACAAGGCTTCCTGCGAGGAAGCATCACCTTCCTTGGTTGGCTGTGGCAGGGGGCCCCAGAAGGTGCCCTGACCATCCTCCCCATTGACAGGAGGCTCCAGAGCAGGTTACCCAAGGTCTCAGAAAGTGGCTGGCAGACAGAAAGGGCAGTGGGCAGTGCTGGAGGCAGCTGGACCAGCCGGCTGCCCCCTAGAGAGAAGAGACACATTCATGGGCTCCCCCTTTTCTCCCTGCACCTCTGTAATTTGAGGACATTTGGGAAGAGTCACTATCCTTGTACGGAATGTCCAGTTAGTGCTTGAAGGGCTAAAGAGAGTGAGCAGGGGTTAGGGTGTGGGGCTCTGGGAACTTGGGGTCTTAATCTGTGTTGCCACCAACTCGCCTGTGGCCCCGGACATATTTGCTTTCTGTTTCTCCGGGGGTCTGTTGAAGGCGTTGGGCAAGCCCAGACGCCAGAGCAGCAGTGGTGGGGCGGGGTGGGTTCAGATGGGGCCTGGGGACCCGGTCTCAGCTGGTCTGATGGGTCCAGCCCCTGGACCTCAGGAGGGATCCTTTGGGGGCAGGCTGGTGGCCGGTGAGCTGGCCCAGGCTTCTGCTGTTGGTCCCTCTCCCCATCCTGCCTCTCACCCATGCCCCCCCCCCCCACTTCAGGACCATCATCCTCCTTCTACGAATTCCCTTCCTAGGGAGCTTCCAGGCACAGCGCCCTGCAGGCAACAGTGCCGGGGGGCCCGTGGGCGCTGCTCGGGTCATGGCTGAGGGGCTGGACGTTTTGCTTTTGTTGAAGCAGACTTGTAGAAGCTCATGAAGAAGCCGCTTTTTTGGGTGGGTTTGACAAACCGTCTCTGCCTTCCAGGGTGGGTCCCCACTTGGAGTCATTCTCAGTGCGAGGCCCGAGGGGGTGGCTCCTCTGGCTGCGGGGGCGGGAGGAGTGACCAGCAAGTGCCGTTTCTTTTCTCCATCTTGGGCTTTGCCCGATGTTTGCGGGGTTTTCTCTGAGCCGGACTCTTTTTTCCTACCTTCTCCTTGGCCAATTGTGTGAAGGAATGAAAAGTCAGATTTCATTTGGGGCCCTTTAACCTCATACCGGGGAAGGGGGGTCTGTGAAATGAAACATGACCCCAATATTTGGAAATTGAGGTCATCTCCTCATCATGCCATTGGCTAGCGCCAGTCACGTGATAGCTTTTTGCAATAATTTGTGGGAAGAGGCAGCCAAGTTTTGTGGGACCTGACAGATACAAATGGTTAAATTTCCTCTGACTCAATGAAGTTGGCTGGAGAGACATCCTCCCCCCACCCCCCAATAAAAGAACAGCCAGTGGGAGGAGTCCAGAAGTCAAGTCATTCCCAAAGGAAGCCCTCTCTCTCCGTCTGGTCCAGGACCCAGTGACTGCAAGGGTTGGAGCTGCGGTCCTGTCGGGTCTGCGGCCCCTCAGCAGTGATGTCAGGGTTTCTCCCTTCTCTGATGATTACCCCAGGGCTCTTCCCGGGTGTTGGCTGGAGGCGGCTCCCTTACTCCACCCTGCAGATAGTTCTGGAGACTTGCCATGGCCACGCCCTTGCCCAAGCAGCTGATGCCACCGGCCAGCTGGCCCCAGTCCCTGCCACTCCTCCTACCCTCTAGCTGTCAGACCCTGCCTCCCCAGGCCCTGCCTCCTCTCTGGGCTCCAGACAAGACCCTGGGTGCCTGGGCAGAGTCTGAGGTTAGTGCTTCCCTAGTTGTTGGAGACAGGGGCGTGTGGTAACTCTCGCCATCCCCTATTGGCGCTGGCTGGCCCGCATCCTAAGTGCCGTGTCCATGCTGCCGCGTGGAACCGCAGCACACAGACCTGCCAGGAGAGGGGTGCTGGCAGGGAGCCAGAGGAATGGGGGGCAGAGACCCTGTTCCTGGGCCTTGAGAGAGGAGCTTCTCCTCCTGCTTGGCAGGGCACTTCTCGGCCCCCTTGCTCTGAAGTTTTCCCTTCTCATTTCACATCAGTTTATCAGCACTTCTGGCAAAGGCCCAGGCCAGCTCTGTAGTCCCTGCCTGAGCCTGCGGGCTCAGCCCCAAAGTGGCCCTCAGAGGGAGGGAGGGAGGGAGGGAGGGAAGCAGACGCTCCATTTGGCCAACCCGTGTTTAAGTCCCTCCCCCTCCCTCCCTCTCTTCCTTCTTTCCGGCCTTCCTTCCCTCTTCTCTTCCGTCTCTTCCCTCCACTTCCCCCTCTTCCCTCCTCTTCCCTCCTCTTCCCCTTCCTCCTCTCTTCTATGAATTGAATTCCTTTAAGAGGGAAGGCCCCCTTCTCCCTGGCTCCTCTTCCTTTCAGCCAGCTGTCTCACACCTCCTTGTGAGAGCCTGGGCCCTGAGGCTTTTGCATCTGCAATGGGAGAACCTCCGGGAGTCTGAGGTAAGGGAGGGGGAGCCCCTCGTCCCAGAGCTCGCCTTCTGATGGGGGTGGGAGCAGATGTAGACATGCTCGTTTTACTACAAAGTGTCCTATAAAACAAACCGGCAGGGTGAACTTCACTGGAGTGAACCCGGGACGCTTCCTGGAGGAGGTGACTATATAGCTGGGCTTTTCCCACCTCTTTTCCCCTTCCTTGATTACAGAAAAGCCCCCTGTCCTCATCCACCTCTGGATTTAATCTCACCCTTCCTTCTTGGCAGAACATTCGAAACTCTGCCCCCCTGTCCCCTGGGGGTGTTTCCCTCAGCTGGAAAGCCCCTCCTTAATGTAGTTGGCAGGCGCCCCCAGCCTCACATTGGTCCCTGGAGGCCCTGCCGGCAGAGGTGCCTGGAAGCTCAGCCGAGGAAACCTTCCTCTCCCCAGGGTCCCCTCCAACTTTGGTTTGGGAGGGAGGATGAGTTTCTTTAACCCTTTTCTGTCCCCTGCTTCCCCCATGGGCTCCCTTAAGTACTCACCCCCATCACCCAGCCTTCCAGACCCATCCAGAGCCAAACAGAAGGCCAGGATGGGGTCCGGGAGTCCTTCCTGCAACCTAGACCTGATGGCACCCAGCAGCCTGGGCCTGGGGGGGACCCTGCAGCCTGGGCCTAGGGGTCCTGCAGCCTGCACAGCCCTGCAGGTGGTTGGCTCTGGCTCGGGATGTGGGGGTCCTCTGAGAACAGTTTTGGGTACTTGTGCTGGGTGGCAGGCAGTGGAGTGGGGAGATGAAGGGGCCCATGTGGGGTTTGGGCCGACTTTGGCGATTGGATTATAGGATCCCAGGGGCAGTGCAGACATTAGAGGGTCCTCTGTGCTGAGCTTCTTGCCACTAAGAGGTGCTGAGGGTTGGAGATTTGGCCCGACTGGGGCAAGTCCTTGTGCCTCAGTTACCCCTTCAGAAAATGGGGATCATCGCACTGCCTTAGGCGGGGCATGCTGCCATCTCTGTGCACGCCTGACATGCTGTGAGCCCCTGTAAGTGGAGGATGCTGTTACTGCTCCTGTTTTGAGTGGTTATTTTGCAAAAGCAAAAGGCACAGTATTGGTGCAGTTCTCTTTAATTGTCAGCGTTCCAGAGGGAACAAAGCGTCCTGAGTGTCTGCAGCTTTTTCTTGAGCCAGATATGAGGAGGAGGGTGTCTGATGCTGGGCTGTTTGAAGAGGGTGTGTGTGTGCTCATGCACACGTGTGTGTGTTGGCATCGAAGAGCAGAAGGAATCCTGCTCTGTCGATTTGTGGGTGCTGGTGGAGGTGCGTCTTGTCAAGGAGCCTGGGTCACTGGCTAGAGCACAGGGCAGGGAGGAGGTGAAGTCAGGTCCCAGAGGCCCCCATTCCAGGCCATACCCTCATCTTCCTCAGCCTCTTCCTCAGTTCTCCATTTATGCATTGGGTTCACTTTCCCAGGTCAACTGTGGGATCATTGGGGGGGTCTCAGGGGCCATGTGTGTGAAAATGCCTTAAGGCTGGTTCCAGCATTGGATGTGAGTGTGCACTTGTTTGTATGTAAATGTGCTGGGACATGTGCATGAGATGTGTGTGCACCCATGTGTGTGAATGAATGTGCCTGTGATGAGTGCACGGGGCTTTTGTATGTTTACATGTCAGTATGTTTCTGAGGTTATTTGTTGTGTATGATTGTGCATGTGACATGTGTGTGTATGTTTTTGCATGTGTATGTTCCAGTTTGCATGTGATGTAACTGTGCCATGAGTATTTGTGGGTGTGTGAGTATGTATGAGTGTGAGTGTGATGTTTATGTTTCTGTGTCAGTGTGTGATGCATCCATGTATTTGTGTGTGTCTGTAGGTGTATGTGTGTGCCTGAGTGTGCGTGATGTTTGAGTTTCTGTGTCAGTGTGTGTGATGCATCCATGTGTCTGTGTGTGAGTGTGCACGCACATCCATGATGCGTGTGCCTGGATTTACACAGCCCTTCCAAGGTGCCTCTGCAGGCAGGGCCTGGGGTTTTGAACAACTGGCGGCAAAGCAACTTTTCTTTGCCCACCTCATCCCTTGCTGGTTGGCAGAGGCCGAGAGGAATGTGGCGTCAGGACCCATGGAGCCCACGGGGTGGCAGTGACGCTCTGGGCCCTGCCACAGAGCAGGCAGGTTCCAGCTGGGTCAGGTAATTGGAGTCTTTTTTTTACTCACAGAAGGGCGATGCTGTATTATAGCTCTGCTTCCCCCTGTATTTATGTTCTCCCATGTAATGGACTCATCTGGTGTCAGCACTTTGCCAAATGCTAATTTTATAATTTCTGGCCCAGCTTTTGGATCCCTTCAAGTCTTGAAGGTGGAGTGCCTTGGCCCCCAGAGGCAGCCTCTGCAGCTGCTCACAGGGCTTGGGGCACTGAGACCAGGGCGCGGCATGATGGTTAAAGAAAGGTGGCCTGGGGCTACATGGCTTGGGTTCAGATCCTGGCTCCACCTCTACCAGCTGTGCATTTACCCTGCCCGTGCCTCAGTTTCCTCCTTTTTCCCCTGGGATGACAGTTATTGCGTGGTTTCAATGCATCACGCGTCCGAAGTGCAGGGCAAGCTCTATTACGGCTCTGGCTGTCCTCATGCCACCTGCATTCCTCCCTGTCTCACCTGCAACCAGCTGCGGTCCCGGCAGCGACACCCTCGTAGGGTCAGCTGAGTGAGAGGAGATCACATAGCCTGCCCGTGGGTTTCTCAGGTCACTCACCACCCGGGATCCGAGGGGCCCTACCCTTGACGCTGCTTGCCATCCCCCCTTTTCAAGAAGTAACTGGGGTGCAGAGACGACCCAAGACCTGCCCACATCCCTCCTCGAGGACTCTGGTGTCTGGCTCCCTGCAGTTGGGTAGGAGGTTCAGGGAGGCGGCAGTCTCTGAAGGCTCCATTCCAGGGGTGGGCACAGCTGTTTCCAGTGCCCCCGGGGCAGAGGCTGTAGACCGCGTGCGTGCAGCTGGGATGGCCAGTGTAGGCAAGGGGGTCACTTTGGGTCACCCATGTCCGATGGTCCGAGGCCCCAGCCTTGTCAGGCTGTAGTTTTCCTGGATCGTGTCCAGTCTGAGCACCAATCCCACATAAGCAGCAAATGACACCACCCTTTGGTGACTCAGACCTAAGAAGCGGAACCGCAGTCTGACCCACTTTTCTCAAAATTTCATTATGCGGCGCTCTGGGCTAGGGCCCTGCCCACTCGCCCAGATGCCCCGCCCCGTGGAATGGTGGGCGCCTTTATTTCCCATCCCCTAGGCCTGCATTCTTTTGGGGAAACCTGTTCTGTCTCTTCCTTTCCGGCCAGCGGCTTGGCAGTAGGAACCTGACGCTGAAACGGCTGTATGGAGCGGGAATGATTTAAATGAAAGAATCTCTGACCTTGCATTTAGAAAATTAGTGATGCCACAAGGAGATGACAGAGCAAGCATTTTAACCTAAGTGGAAAGTAGGAAGTGGCTGCCGTCCGCTCCGCCCGCCCGTGGGCTCACCGAAGGGGACGCGCAGGGAGGAGACAGCCTGGCTCCCTGAGAAGGGTGAACTGGGAGTCCAGAGAGGCCGGTATCTAAGGAAATCTTGAGTGACGGTGGTTTTGTGTGACCAGTGTTGATGGACCTCTAACTCGAGTCGGACCTGGGCCTGGCGTGGAGGGTGCCCAGGTGAGCAGCAGGTGAGCTGTACCTGCCCTGCAGGAACTTGTGTGCAGCAGCTGAGCTGAGCACAGGTGTTTTCCAGGGAGTGAGGCGCTCCTTACAACCTTTTGTGCCAATGCAGGCACCTCGAGCCCATTCCTGTGGGCAGACCCAGGCCAGGTGAGGGCGTGAGCATTTCCAGTGGCTCTGTCTGCTCCAGGACATGGCACAGAGGCCAGAATCATTGAGCCTCAGCACGAGATCCGCGACCCCAAATGATGGGGAGGAGCGTGGTGGCCTCATGGCTTGCTTTTTCCTTCTTTGTTTTTGACACCCGAGAAAGTACAGTAGAGGGCCCAACAGTCTTCTCCGTTGTAGTTCTATCATGCGAAACACCGAGGCTCCTTCTTTGGAGGCCAGCGGCCCAGCTGTCCACTGAGTGGGCTTGGGCGACCTTGTCCCGCCTGGTCATGGACCCCGTTGTTGGGGCAGTGCTGGCCCCATGTCCGAGAGCTGCTCACGCCAGGAGGGTGGCTGTTGGCATGTGAGTTGGACTGGGTGCACAAAAGGACGACTGGACTCTGCCAGGTATCTCCTTTGCCTCTCAAGGCCGGATGGGTCCTGGGATGCTGAAGCTGCGTTCACAAGGGCCCCTTTTTGGGGAGGTGTCTTTTGGGTGACCGTAACCTTCCCAGCGCTCTGTGCCTGGTTGCATTTACTGTGATGTGTCTTGACGGCTACTTTCTGCTTTTTTCCTTTTCTTTTTCCCTTGAGGACAGCCTGAAATGCTGAGCAGTAGCTCCGGCTCCCTCTGTCTGGGCTTTCTTTTCCTGGAGAAAGGCGCTAAGGGAGAGAGCCACCTGTGTCAGTGCCCCCTGTGGGTTTTACAGAAAGAAGTGACACAGTGACACTGGGAACACTCAGTTCTTCTAGACCTGAGCATGTCCACACCGAGAGGGCCAGGCCGAAACACGTTGTTTAGATGCAAGGGCAGGGAACAGGGTTTCACTTTTTAAACTTGTGGTTTCTATTGTGGTGAAGTATACGAAAGACTAAAGTCTTTTAACCGTTTTTCCGTGGACAGTCGCATGGCATTGAGTGCTTTGACAATGGCATGATTTTGACAGTTGATTGTCCTCTAGGAAACTCTTGGTGGTTGCGGTGGGGAGACCCCAGGTGATACCCGAGGTCAGAGGAAGCGTCCTTGGCCCTGGGGTGGCCCTGCGGGGCGGGCCAGGACTCGTGGGCAGGATGTGGGGGGGTGACGACCCCTCCAGGCAGGTGTCCTCAGGTCGACTGCCCTGAGGCTCACCCAGGTGGTTTTGTCCCAGGGGATATTTGGCTGTGTCTGGACACTTTGCCTGTCACCACGTGTGGGGTGGACGGGGGCTTCTGGCCTCTGCCAGATGGAGTCCAGGGGCGCTGCGGCCCCCGGCCACGTTCAGGGCAGCACAGCCCGCCGCCTCGGAGACCCGTCCAGCTCCAGGTGTCCATGGGGGCAGTTTTTAGGGCCAAGGAAGAAGGGATAAGGTTTTGGGTCCCTCACCCCTCTGGCCTTGGAACAACCAACCCCTTAGGTCCTGGAGGGTCTCCTCCTGGGTTTCTGTCTGAGGTGGGGACCAGCTGTCTTCAAACTCATGTATCAGGATTCCCAGGGGTTCAGGAGGCCCCCAGTGGCCCCGCCCCAGCGCTTCTGGCTCTGGAAGCCCAGTCGGGGCCCAGGAGAGTGCATTTCCAACCGTCCCCACATGCTGCCTGGGCTGCTGGGTCAGAGACCCTGCTTGGATTTGGGGTCCTGCGTTCCATCACAAAGTGGGGGGCAGGAAGGGGCCCACGTGTCAGGGGAGGGAAAGGCAGGAAAGAAGAGAGGAGGAGACAGATGCTCTCTCCTGGCATCCTCTCCCTCTTCTCCATCAGACTGGAGAGATGATGGCGCCATGGTCCCGCCCTTGCCGGGGGGGACAGCACCCACCCTGCTCCAGAGGGGAGCCTTCCTTATTCTGCACAGGGCTGCAGGGAAGCTGGGAGGTGGGGAAGACGGCAGCAGGAGAAGGCGCTTACCATGGGCAGCCGGGACGGTTTATGTTCACTGTTACTAGAAATTTCAGACAGTGAACCCCCTCGCCATCCATCCTCCTTCCCCCCAGCCCGCTCCCCTCCACCCCTGATTGTTTCGATTCTTTCGAGGCACACCCGTGACATCACATCATTTCACTTGTAAACATTTCAACTTGTGTCTCTAAAAGGTAAGGACGCTTTTGCAAAACTTAGCCCCGATAGCGCTCGGCGATTTTTGTTTGTGCCTCTTCTGGAGGATTTCCTCCCTCTGAGGTCTCGGCTCCACGTGGCACCCCAGAGTGGGTGCCTGCTGTGTGCTGGGTGTGAAGGGGAGGCTGCCCCACATGGGGTGGGGTGCCTTTCCCAGGTAGGTGGGGGACTGTGCCCAGACTCCTGGAGAAGGCACTTGGGGGCCCTCTTAAGCCGGCCTTGTGGCCAGTGTGCAGATGAGGAAACTGAGGCACAGGCTGGTGAGGAGGGAAGGGGGACCCCGATCCCAGGGTCCTGGACTTGGCACGGCTTTGTTGCCCATTGAGGGGTGGACAAGGAGATGTCCCCTGCCATGTTGGCTGGGGCCTGGGGCCTGGGACTGCTGAAAAACCCTCCTGGGCCTTGAATTTCCACTTCAGTGAGGTGGTTCTCCAACCGCCAAGGCCTTTCTCAGACTTGTAGGTCTTGTCATTGAGAGTCCTTCCTGTCTGGGGCAGGCTCTGCTGATGTCACCTACCAAAGCCTCCAGCGATGGGAAGCTCAGCCTCTTTTGGGCAGGCAGTGCCTGGGTGGCAGGGAGTGGTATCCGGATATCAAAACCACTTCCAGCTGTTATGCCACGGAAAGAATGGAAGCTGAGACCTTCTTGAAGCTACTTGGCCCACCAGGGGCAAGGTGGAAGCAGCCTTTTCTTCCCTTTCATGCCCTCCCCTATCTCTTCAACGCTGCTCTCTAGAACCTTCCATAGGGGAGGAGGAGCGAGATAGAGGCGGTGCAAGCTGGGCCTGAGTTGGGTTTTTGGGCTCCAGGGATCAGCCTGTCCTCACTTGCCCTGCAGCTCCAGGCCTTCCCCCCCAAATGTGGACAGCTCTCTCCGCCCTTCCCCGAGGCCAGGTCCCCTTCGATTACAAACAGCTGCCTGGCCTGGGAGCCGGAGTCACAGGCACTGGGGAGGGGCTTCTCTCTAATAGATTGGTCAGTGGGGCCCAGAGGCACGTGGGGGGTGGGGGTCCTAAGAGGGAGATGCTGTCCCTCCTGCTCCCTGGCTGGGGGTCTGTACCCTAGAGGGCTGGAAGAAGTGCAGGCAGCCTGGGGCATGGGGCAGCCTCTGGGCCTGCAGGGTGGGGGCAGCTCAGGGGTCCAGGCACTCTCCAGGACGAATACCTGAAGTGGATTAAAAGGGAAACAATACATGAGCAGTGACTGCCTGCCTGAGGGTTTTCTCTGGAGGTAAAGAGGACAGCTCTCTGGTTGTTTTCTTTTCTCCTTCTCTTTGCTCTCCTCCCCTTTCTCTCTTTCCCCTCCCCACTTCTCTCTTCCCCTCCCCTCCCTTCTCATCTCTCCTCCCCTCCCCTTCTCTTTTAACCTTATCCTAAGAGCTTTCACACACTATTTTATTCTTCGGGTATCTTTCCAAGGTAAGAGGTGTCACCCCCATTTTACAGGTGAGGTAATGGAAGCCCACAGAACCGTAGCCTAGGACGCAGTCGAGTTGAGGTCTTTAAAATAGTGTATGTGATTTATGAAAATTGGACTTTATCCAGCCCCTTGGGAACATACCCAGTGCTGGGAGGATAGGCTCTCAGTGAGCTTGTGCTGCCAAGGCCAAGAGGGGTGCTGGTCCTATCCAAGCCAGGCCACTTTTTCTCCTTTACTGAGGGGTCTTCACGCTGGCAGTGGGGGCTGAGAGTAGAGGAGGAGTTGGCCAGACGCCCCGTTGTTTGCCCTCTCTCCTCCCTCCTCTCCCTCTGTCTCTCTGGCCCCGGAGGGTGGTGGGGCGCCGGGGCCTGTGTTTCAGGGGCAGCCACACCTTGGCTCCCCTCATTTGGCGGCCACTCTCCAAAGCTCCCCAAGTCCTGGGCTCTGCAGTGTTCTCTTCCATACCATCTCAGATGAAATCTTTAGGATTAGGTCAGAGCCCTGTGCTCAGCGGCAGATGGGGTGTTTGTTTAGGGGCCAGCAGCCCTGCTCTGAGTCATGTTTTCCATTTAGCAGACAGCAAGGAGGGATGGGGGCGGGTAGCCAGGTAGGCCCTGCCTGTTTAATGTCACTGACAGGCGGAGAAAAGAGACACGGGACCCTCTGCCAGTGAGCCAAATGTTGTAGAAGATAAGGGTGAGGGCACTTTAGAGCTCTCCCCTCCGAGGGCCGAGTGGGGGCGAGCAGTCCAGCAGAGGTCCTCAGAGTCCAGCCGAGAGAGTTTAGCCATCACCTCTTCTGGGTCAGGGAAGCTGGACCATGCCCGGCCACATCTTTAAACCATCAGTCGGAACAGAAAATCACCCCCACGCCCCCAGAGACAGGGCTCCGAGGCCTTGTTTCTGAGCCTGCCCTTTATTCTATTTGCAAAAGGCCTGTGATGTGTCCACAGGGTCAATGAGAGCCCTCAGGCCAGCCAAGGGGAAGGCCCAAAGAGGTTTACTTGATTAAAATGAACTGTCTAGGGACTTGCTAAATTTCTCAGAAGTGTTACAATCTGGCCAGCCCACCTACCCTTATTGTGTACCTCCTACCAATACTTATTAAGTGCCAGAGGGAAAGTTAAAAAATTTCAGTGTACTCAAAACCAAGGGAGTGGGGTTTGTCCTTCATATGTGGTCTAGGTCCTGTTTTGTAGGTCACCTTGGAAAGCAGAATTCACAGTAAACAGTGTAAAGCAAAACCCTAGTTCATTGTAAGTTCCCCAAAGCCTCAAATTTTTGTCCTTTAGTCAAGTGTCTGGCCAGAGACCAAATGTGCAAGTGTGGTCCACCTAGAGGCCAAGGGTGGTATTGCAACTCAGCTCCACTAGACATTGGAAAGCTAGGCTTTGCCTTGAGTCGTTGCTATGACAACACTCACATGTCATCATCCCAGGTAAATCTTTTTCTTTCTGTGCCTCGGTTTCTTCATGAAATACAGGTGATGGTATCTACCTCAAAGCTTGTGGTGAGGGTCAAACAAGTTGCAATTCAGATAGCGTTAAAAACACACAGGGACTGTTACATCTCAGAGCGCTTGCAGTGATGGGTTGAGTTGAAAGTGCTCTCTACATCATAAGGCTGTTGGCTGGCCCCGACTGTTACTGTGTTTTGAGCTGGGATTTCATAGCAGTGTGGGTAGATGTTAGGAGGCCTGGGGAGCCTGACTCATAAGGCTGAGTTTTCCGGGGAGGGTGGTCCATGCTCATCACACCTTGACCTTGCTGGAGGAAGGGGGAAGCTGAGGATCTGCCCAGTGTCCCTCAGGGAATTTGGTCAGGGAGGTGGAAGAATGCTTTCCTGTGGTGTCCATCCAGGGAACCCGTCCATTGCTATTTGTTGGATTAGAATCTGTGGGTTCAGGGTGTCACTGGCTTTTCCCCACATCTGACATTAATATGAACTTGGCGAATTCACGGAGCAATTTCAACCATCCCAGTTCTTTCAAGGAACCCCCAGGTCGATCAGCAGTTTGAAGCAGGGTGTGCGTGTGTGTGTAGATGTGCGTGTAAGAAGGTGTGGGTCTGTTTTCCTGGAGGCTGCAGTCCCAAGGCACATGGCTGAGACCAATGTATTACATGCCTCTGACTCTTTAGTTCATTAATAATCTCGAGGTTGGTATTCTCTCTTCTTCCCATGATGATTGTCCCAGGTGACTCAACGAATAGTCAGCTAAGCTCAGCATACTTGAGATTTGAAGGGGGTTCTTGGCAACTCCAGCACCTTCCTCTTTGCAGAACCCCATACCACCCCTCCCCCACTGCCGCCTCCCCCCCCACCCCATCTTCTTGATAATTTCTCTGGCCATCATCCTGCTCCTTCTTAGCTGTAAACTTTCTAGATGAATCTTTGCAGGTCCTAATAATTTCCAGAAACCCTTTATGCTTCCAGACCTATTCTGGGAATTCTTTAAATGCTATTAGCTTCTGCCCACTTTTCCAACTACTTCCTCACTTTTGAGTCAAGGCCTTCCCATTGTGCTGTGTCTGTTCTCTAAGACGTCCAAGCAGGTGACAGGGTTGGCCCTAATGCCCCAAGGATGCCCACATTCTGCCCTTTGACCCTGGCCATTTCACACTCAGTGCCGTCAGATGGCTGCTATTACAGGTTGAGACTTAACCCTTCTGTGCCTGCCTCTTGTGCCCTCACAGCCCTCACTGCCGAATCGAAGCCCAGATGCAAGCAGTGGGCTCAGAGCATTTGTCCGTAAATTTTGATGCCTGGCTAATATCTTGGCCAAAAGAAAACAAAACGATCCTCAGAAGAGGGGTAACCTTGTCTCTTTTCAGCCACTTATTAAAATATTTCCTGATCTGATTTCTTCTGTAGATTAAGCAACCATGCATAATTGTACCCCAGAATTGCCCTGGCATCTGTGTTGTCCTGAGCCATGGTCCCCGGGATATGTCAGGCTTAATGTTCGGCACACATTTTTCTCTGATGACTCAGTTCATTTCTCTCCCAGCTTCGCCGCCTGCTTTCTGTCCACCCTCACTTTCCCAATGCCTGAACAAGCTCCGAAGCCCATATTTTCAGGCCGGTCGGTGCTAGCTTGGCACGCATGGTTCTTTTTCAAAGTCCTTCCTGGCATCTAACTGGGGGTGCAGTGCTCACTGCCCCAGGACTTTTGAGCATCTCCAATGGGAGCGTTCCTTGGAGATGGGAGGCTGCAGATCAGAACTGGGGATGATGCAAGAGAACAGTGCAGCTGGAAGAACTTCCTGGTAGAATTTCTCTGCCCTCGCATAGCCCTGCGTCCTTATCACTCCCTGCTTGGCGTTGGTTTTTACAGCTTTAACGTGGGGACTGGTTGGGGAGGCAGGCGGCTGCCAAGTTGGATGGGAGGGCGATAACTCCCATGAAACACCCTGGTTTGGAAATCGGTGCACGGAATCTGTTGTTCATCAGTCTTTGTTGGGCCACATATTTTGTGCCGAAGTTTATAACTCTCAGCTCAGAGCTGTTCACAGTGGAAGAACCTTGGCTGTCCTGTGGAGGGAACCCAATCAATATTTGTTGTGCACCTACTGGGTGCCGTGCCTGCCCTGTTAGGCTTGGTAACTGGAAAATTAATGGTAATGCAGCTTCTACAGGAAACTCAGAGACGTTTTGTGGGTGTGCGGGATGTTTAAAGCAGGGTACGTGAGCGTCACTCCACCCCGACTGGGATAGAGCCCCTGCCTCGGACGCTGTGTCTGGCCCAGGGAGGGGACAGAGTGCCCTGCGTGGGGCCTTGGGAATCCCGGATCCTGTGCTGCAGTCGCTGTGGTCGATGGCTTTTCCCAAACCCAGCACGTCTCACCTCCGTCAGCTGCCTGCTTGTCACGACAGTGCCGTGAGCGTGGAAGAGCAGCCGGGACGCCAAGATCAGAGGTCAGTCAGCTGGGGACTGCGCTGCTGGCCAAGTGACCGTCCAGCAGTGTGTCCCCCCCACGTCCCTCCCCGAGCTGCCCTGTAGGTGAAAGAGGCTCAGTGGACTCTGTGGGAGGGTGTTGAGCCCCACCCCCAACAGGGAACACAGTGCAGACCTCAGAGGAGGGGGCGACGCTGGCCAGGTGCTGGTGGGTTGTGACTGCTGCAGTGTCGCATCAGCTGAGCTCCTCGGGGAGGCCCCGGCTGCTGGGGGCAGGGAGAGAGGGCAGGGGGTGGGCTGATCCTCTTGCTTCAACATTTCCATCTCCTTTCCTCCTTTAATAGTTGTTTTTGATGAAAAAGTCTACATTTTCATAATAGACATTTGAAAAACACAAAAACGGAATAAAAAAGAAAAGTAAAATTATTGGTAATCGCCAAATGCAATCACACTGGGGCTGAGTACAAAAGACAAAGAAGAGAGAGGGATGCAGGTGGAGGCGGACCTGGAACCCCTGGGGTTCCCAAGGCCCCTGTGCCCAGCACCCCTGCCTGGCGGCCGACACTGAGGAGCCAGGGCTCTCCTTTCCTCACTCCCGGTTCCCTGGAGGCATTCTCATGGCATTCATGACACACTTGTAAAAATCTTATGGGTAGATTCCTGATTCATTTAAAGTACCTTCTATTGTTAGATATTTGGCTTGTTTTCCATTTTCCAATATTATAAGTAATCTTGCATTGATAAAACAAACTCATGTCTGGTATTACTTCAGCTCCTTCTGCTGCTCTCAAGTGCCCCTTGGGCTGCACCTAGGCACTTGGAAAGGAAGGACACCTTGGAGGCTGGGGAGAGCAGAACCCCTCCTTGGGGACAACTGGCTGGGTGGGTGCCTAGCAGTTGCTCCCTGGCTTTTAAAAGATGACACACCTAGGAATTTAGTATTTGTAAAGGCAGCGTTCTGCATCAGCTGGGACAGGATGGCTTAGTCATTGAACAAGCCTGCAATGACAAAGAGACCATCTGGGAAAACGAAGTTGGCCCCCTGCCTTGTGCTTGCCCTGAAATGCAGAATGCATTGCAGATGGACCAAGGATTTGAACTTTAAAAACGAAACTGTAAAACTACTAGAAGAAAACGTGGGAGCCTGGGTTTTATAATCTTGGGATGGGAAGACCTTTTTTAGTATGACCTAAACCCCAGAAGTAATAAAAGACAACATTTGACTCTATAAAAGTCAAGACTTTTTGTCTGGTCAAAACAAAACACTAAGACCAACAAATCACCGTAATAAAAGGATCTGCAAAATATAAAGGGACTGACCCACTTGTAATGTGCACGGGATCCTGCAAGTCAATGAAAAAGGTCAGCAACCAAACAAAATAAAGGAAAAAGGACAGGAATAGTTCTCAGGAAAAAAAATACAAATAACTTTTAAACCTGAGGAAAGATGCTGACTCTCACCAGGAGAGATTGCAGGTGAAACCCCTGGGGACACCATTTCTCACCTCGCCAGGCGGGCAAAAGACAAGCCCTTCAACCCGGCGCTGCTGGGGAGAGGGCACTGGAAGGGGTTCTCCCGGGTCTGTCAGGACACTATAAAGCACGTGCAGGGAATTCTCCCGGAAATGTGTCCTGTGGACCCAGTCACATGTGTGCAGAGACCTACATCCAAGGCAATTGTGCAACAGCCTCTGCGAGCACAGAAGATCAAGACGACCAAGAGTCTGTTAGGAAGCTTTTTAGGCAAATTTTGGAGCATCCGTAGAATTGAATACCGCCGGTAAAAGAAAAAGGAAGCTTTATACTTACTAAAATGGAGCAATCTCCAAGATAGATTTGGAAGAGAAAAGCCACGTACAGAAGATTCCTGATAGTATAAATCCGCCTCTATTAAAAGAAGAGACACACAAATCTAGGCTTGTCCAGCCACGGGCTATGTGGTGGGACGCACAAAAAACGGGCTTGTGGTTATCTCTAGGTGGCAGCTGGGTGCCCGGGCATCCAGTTCTCTCTTGCGTCTTTTGAGTCATGCACCCGCCTTGTCCAAACAGGGGGGCGGATGGAAGGCAGAAAGGTAATACTGGGCAGAGACAGAACAAAGTGCATGCGGGGTGCTGGCCTGGGCCTGTGTCTTCCCAGCTGACAGGCAGCTGGCTTTGGTTGGGAGGACCTTATCAGTTTAGAGAGTCTGTGGTCCTCAATAAAAATAAAACAGAACAAAACAGAAGGCTGGGTAGGTCATGCGCATATCACTTGTTGATGGACACCGCACGGATTTTCAGAATGGAAATTGCCCTTGGCAATCTTTATCCACTTATTTTACAGGTGGAGAAACTGAGGCCAGGACACAGCTCACCTCAAGTCCTGGAGCAGTTGGGGGCGGGGAAACCAGAGCCAGGTGTCTGGACTCTGGGCAGGCTCCTGGGACTGCTCTCAGGACCCCCTGCCCTGGAGGGTTTCTCTCCTGGGCCACCCTGGGCTTTGAGGGCATGAGGGCACTTGATGGAATTCAGGGGGGCACATAGGTCAAGCTGCTTAGGGCCAGTCCTAGCCCAGTGCCCTTTGCACACTACCTGCCACTTAGATCTCCAAAGGCTCCTTGAGGTCAAGGCCCTTTGCCTCTTCTGTTTGGTCTGCAGGAGCTTGTCCTTTCTCTCGGAGGGGCTCCCTTCATTCGGGGCGCCTGGAGGGTGGGGTGTGGCCAGCCCCTCGCATGCTTCTGCTCTGGTGTTGGGCGTGGGGTGCTGGCCTGGGCTGAGAGGTGGCACTGACCCAGGGGGAGGTGAGGGCGTCTCTGTAGCCTGCCTTGGATTGTTTCCTCATCTGTGCAATGGGGTAAGATTCTGGTCCTTTCTGAAGTTCATTCTACTCTCCTTTCCTGGTGTATATGTTGAGTTACCTTTGCCAGGTACCTTGAAACTCCTTGAGGGCAGGACCTGTGTTGTGATGGTGACGATGTGGTGATGGGTGGAAAAACGGATCGGTTCTGAGCACCTTTGTCGGGCCCAGCCCCAGGCTCCCCGGGCACTTCTTGCTTTAACCCTGGGAAGGAGGTGCCAAGAGCCAGTTCACTGTATAATGGAGGAACGTGGAGCCGAGGACTGAAGGAAGGCCAGAGCCACGCGCCGAGGCCTGGTGTGTCTGGGGTCCACAGCTCAGCACTTGTCGGTGCGATGCCATCTCCTCATTTGGTCTCACTGAAGTGGTGGGAACACACACGTTGTGTCTTCTGCACAACTGGCAGCATCCGTGCCTGGAGAGCTCTGGACTCAGTCCCCCTGCCTGTGCCCCTCTGCCGGCCCTGGGAATTTGGACATACTCTCAAGGCATTTTGGGAAAGAGGGGCTCTGCCTCGGGACCTTCCCTGGGAATCAGTGGGAAGGCCAGAAAGTGGGCCATGGATGTGATGGTTTTACAGTGGGAAAGCTGCTAGTGGACGTGCTGGCACTCAGCCGTCGATGGGTGGCGCTGGCTATGAGCACCCTCTGGCTTATCCAATTCCGTGTCAACCATGACCCCATACTGTCTCCATGGTTCCCTTGCTAGGGCCCAGAGAGAGGCTTCCTGAGGCTGCTGGCATTGTCCCTGATGCTGTCTCTAACTAGCCTCATCTTTACTTCTAGCAGCAGAGACACCTGCCATCACGAGGCTCATCCCTTTGCATAGTCTTCAATGACAGGTGACCTTCTCAACCTCCCTTGCCAGCTGATTCTCTGCTCAGGGCCTCCCCACCTCCTGAAAAGGTGGACCAGGCACAATATTTTAAGAGTCCCTCACCTGGGGGACTCCGGTTGTTGACAGCCAGGGGAGGAGGTTGTGATGACTACTGCCTGACTCCAGGGGAAGGGACTGGGGTCAAGTATTGAAGGAAACAGTGGTCCCACTGTTCTGGAGAAGCTGAAGTTCCTGCTCCTTCCCTGGGGCCCTTCGTGCTTCCTTTGCAGAAGTTCCGGGCTGGAATATTACTTTTCCCCTGAACTTCAGCCACTCTTCTTCATACTACAGGAACACAGAGCTGTGAGGGGGTTGGGGAAGGAATTGAGAGCCATCTATTCATTTATTTATTTATTGAGCAGTGAATGATGGGACCTAGCAAGTCCAGTTAATCGCAGCGCCAGAGACCAAAAACAAAAGGTTGGCTAGACCCCTGCCTACCAAGCCCTACAGCCCGGTGGGCATGGACAATCCCAGGAGCATGTGCTAGATCTCTTAGGTTGAACCATGTGAAATTGTGGTTTTGTGGGCCAAAAAAGATAAAATAGTATCCATTTTACATGGTTCAGCCTAATACTCTAAGAGTAGGCATGGGGGAGGGCCACTGATCTGGCTTGGGGGTAAAGAAATCTTTCACAGAGGTAGTACTGTCTGAGCTGAGGTCTGGATGATGAGCAAGGAGTGGGAGTGGGGGCTGAACAGGAGGACTCCAAGCAGAGGGAACAGAATGCCCCAAAGTCTTGCTGCTGTATGAACTTGGCCTTTCGGTGAGGGGTGTAGTGTGGCTGGAGCAGAGTGCGAATGGGAGTGGCAGGAGAGCCAGAGGGGCAAGTGCTGAGGCCTTGGGTGTCTTTAATTCAATTTAAATTGGCAAAGGTATATTGCCATCTTCATCCACGCCACCCATACATACATCCATGCATCCACTCACCCATTTATCCACCCCATTCATCCATACCATCAATTCATCTATGCTCCAATCTAGTCATCTGTCCAAGCATCCTCCATACTCTATATTCATCATCATCCTTCATCCGTCCATATACTCTTCCATCCATCTACCCATCATCCATCCATCTACTTATCTATCCACCCGCCATCTACCCATCTACCTATCCACTAATCCATCCATCTATCCTCCATCTAACAGCATATTCATCCGTTCATTTACCTATCTATCCAACCTCCCATCTACCCATCCACTAATCCATTCATCCACTCATCTCTCTATCTATCCATTCATCCTCCATCCAACAACATGCTCATCCATCCACATACTCAACTATCCATCCACCCATCTAACTGTTCATCTATTCACTATCCATCTATCCATTCATTCATCCACTTATCCACTATCCAACAACATACTCATCCATTAATTTACTCATCTATTCATTCATTTATTCACTCATCCACCCCTCCATCTATCCATCTATCTATCCCATCCCCATACTGATCCACCTATCTTTTATCCATCCATCTACCCATCATCCATCCATTCATCCATTCAGCCACCCCCTTACCCATCCATCCAACTATCCACCCATGCATCCATCCTTTCTTCCTTCACAGAGCTGGGTCGTCCCCTCTGCCACAACAGTTTGCACTAATGCTTTGCATTGGGGTAGTGTATGACCACCCATTGGGGTAGCGTATGACCATCTCCTCAGTGGTGCACAGAGCAGAAGGTGAGAAATGACTGATTCACTTCAGTTCCCGCAATGCTTAGCATAGTGCCAGGCACAACGAGCTTCTCAAAGTATGCTTGTTGGCTTCAACTGAGGAGATAAGAGAAATCTAATTGCAACATCAGTAGACTGTACAATCAGAAAAATAATGAGGGACTGACTGTTTAGGAGCCAGGAGAGAAGGGAGCTATGGGAGTAGCTAGGAAAGTGGGAGAAAAACTAGGGCTCTTGGCAGAACTAGGATCTGGAGAATTGGAGAGAAGGAAGGAAAACGTTGCAATTAGTGGTAAAACATGAGGTAAATTCCGTCTTTGGAACTGGATAGCTTTTCTTGACTATAAAGTTAAAGCATGCTCATAATAGAAAATTTGGAAAAATATCAAAATGCTTCTTTTTCTTACACATTTTTTTTACTTTATGTGATTGAGCTCATGTGTAGAAAAATAGTTGTGCTCTGCCTTGAGTCCTAGACACTTTCCAATGTCACTATAAACTCTAAATATTGTAATGGTGGCCCAACATTGCACTGTATGCTTGTATTATGATTTACTCAACTGCTCCTTTCATGTTGGATTTGGACTGTTTCCAATTGTTTGCTGTTATAAAAAACACTTGGATGAACATCTTTCTGATAAACCCTTTCTGCCTCTCATAGGTCCTTAAAAAAGATTCCTAGACTATGACTCACTGAGTCAAATCATAGGAACATTTTAAAGCTCTTTGTATCTTGCAGAAATTACCTTCCAACCAATAGTGGGCAAGCTTTTCTAGACTTACCTGGCAGTCTTATCAGGTGTAGAAGCCAGGTAGACCCTGTGCTATAGAACTGCACTCTCTACCCCATTATATGCCAGTTACTCCCCCTTTCTGCTCTGAGGAAGCATCAGAGAACTGTTACTTAATGCTAGTGACCTGGTTTGGCCTGTGCTATTTTCCAGGTCTCTTGGGCTTATGTGAGGCCACTTTCCTTGTCCGAAGGAAGGTGCAATCATTCCAACCTTATAGGGTGATCGAATAGTAACTCATAAGGATTCAGAGTGGCACATCCCTCCTTCCATTTAGCCCGAAAATATAAGGGAATGTTCTAGGACCTAATGCTAATTCTCACGCCTGCCCTTCCCTTCCGTTCTTTGGCAATCTGGGCATTGGCTGAGTCCCCGGGCAGACAGGCACACTCCTGTGAGCAGATCCAGAGGAAGAGACAGTGCTAAATGAAGGGCCTGCTGATTCTGGGGTCTTCTTCCCACCCATGTGGCCATGTGGAATGCATGTGCTTGGGTTCCGCCTGGGAGCAGTAGTGAGAGAAGAGTGAGGTAGAGCTAGGGTCTGGGAGGGCTGCAGAGGGAGGTGAGTGCGAGAGGTGGCCTGGCCTGGGCAGGGAGGTAGGGGTTGGAAGGGAAGGGCCTTCCTTTCCTTTTGACTGCAGCAGCTGACCTCATGAGCCCTGGGCCAATAGGATGAATGCTGGGCGATAGATTTTTCAGCAGTACAAATGGGCTGCACTTGGTCCCACACAGTCTTGTTGTTCGCCCACTTCTGGGAGGCTGGCTGAGGCCTGTGAGCCTTCGTGAAACTGCCAGAGCCTGTGACGCTGCCCACTGGCCAAGAGCGTGACCCTTCGTGACCCTGGGCTCTCAAGGCTGAGCTAGCCCACTGGGTGTGGGTGCCGGCAACTCAGCAGGGATTTGTGGTGTAGACTCGTGGGCGATGTCTCTGGAATCTGGTTTTGGGCGCTGCCACCAGTTAGTGTTGCCTTCTTTGGGCTAGTTCCGATAGTCACTGGACAATTATGCCTTCACTTGGTGTCCACGTAGCCAGGGTTGAGTCATAGCGTAGAGAGTTTTGCAAACTTGCATAGCTCTAATAGTTGAAAAACGACTGCTGGTCCTCGGGGAAGCCTTGTAAAATATTCCTCCAAAGGTCAGAGTGACCGAATGAATAGAACTGACCCAACTCCATTAGGAGGCTGTGTTCCAAAAGCAGGTCTCTCTGCATCTGAAGAAGGAACCATGCATTTTGGAGGATGAGATATGGGAAGGGGCTGATTTACAGACAGAGGCTTTGAATCTGTCACAACAAGTTTGTTCCTTTTGACTCCCTCAATCAGATTGTTTGCTTTGAAACATTTAACAAGTGTCAAAACCGTCCCCTGTGGTCAATTTCTTTCTGTTTCTAAAGCTGTCCTTTCTAAAGTGAATCTAAAGGCGAACTCCAGCCGGGGCCAGTGCTGGGGGGAGAGCAGTGTGCGACAGACATTTGCCTTTTGTCCACAGCTCAGTCCTGAAGGGGGCAAGGGGGCCTGGGGGCTGGCCTCCAGAGGCTCTGGGAGGACGGCTGGGGGCAGGGTGGGCGCACCAGGCAGCCCCCAGACTCCTGTGGGGTGTAGGCATTCCTGGGGAACTGCACACGTGGTTCTGTTTCATAAAGTCCAGTTACAAATTGCCCTTTAGCAAGGTAAAGACCCAGAGAACTCTTGTCTTTCCCTGTTTGGCAAACGTGAAGAAAGGATGGTTATTTAATTGTATAATGTCATTTCCTGCAGGACAGCCACTGGCATTTATTATTCCATTAATTTTTTATTGTAAAATTAATACGTGGACATATAGAAATATTAAAAATAGAATTAAAAGTCAACCATAATCCCATACTTATTATTATTATTATTATATCGGTTTTTATTAAGTACAGTCATATAAATTACTTAATGAACATTTTGATGTATGTATCAGTATTCTATGTCTGTGTCTATAAAATTGGGAGTATTTATTGATTTATAACAGTTGTCAACTTAAAATCTGAAGAATACATTTCAGTAAGCGAGGAGTAGAAGGGAGCTTCCTCAATTTGGCAAAGGGATCTCTGTAAAATTACCCATGGTTGCCAGCATACCTAGAGGTGAGTGTCTGAATCCTTTCCCATGAGATCAAGAACAAGGCAGGGGAGTCTGCTTTCAGGATTTCTATTTGACGTTGCACTGGAAGTCCTAGCCTGTGTAATAAGGCAAGACAAAGAAATAAGCCATCTAGATCGGAAAGGAAAAAATAAAACTGTCTTTACTTGCATAGCACACAAGTATCTATGTGGAAAAGTCTAAGGAATTTACAAAATTTAGCACAGTCACAGGATACAGTAGCAATGGACACTTGGAAATTGAGCTTTATTAAACCGTTATAAGCAAACAAAGTATGCCATGGACACTTCTTGGCTGATTAACTACTTTTCTAAAAGATGTATATTAATGTTAGTATGGTCTTAGGATACGGATGGCCCAGGTTGGAACATTTAGTTCCTTCAAGGTTGCAGGTGCTGCACATAACATTGTGTCCAGCCTCTTTGCCTGAGGGTTGGGCTTATGTCTGTCTCTTTGTTGGGGCAGATCGCTATACTTCCCAGCAACATACAATGTGGAGCTTCTGGTTGGTCCCTAGAAACGTTTTAGTTTAGACTGAATGAGAACATCTATTTACTTAAATCCTTGCAAAAATTTGGTGCATTAAAAAAAAAATCTTTTGCCAACTGTGTAAGAGGCACTGGAGTGTTCTTTTAACTTTTGTTTATTTAACTACTAGTGGCAGGGACATTATTTATTTGTCTTCCCTGCCCCTCCTTTTAGTTGTAAGAGTTTTTAAATATCATATAGTATTTCTGCAACAAATACCTTCCCTGGTTTACTGTTTGCTTATAGGTGCAGCAGGCTTTGCTGCGTGGTCACCAAAGTCATAGTGTCATAAAACAATAGCACCATTTTTACTTGCTTGTGACTCTGCATCTGGGGCAGGTCTTGGTGGAGACAGACCCCTTATCAGTTCCAGGTGGCATCAGGTCGGGTGACTTGATAGGAGCTGGAGAGACCACTTCCAATATGGTTTTGCCATGTAGCTGGCAGGGTGGTCCTGGCTGTTGGCTGGGGTCCTGGGTTTCCCCTCTCATGGGAGTCTCTGAGGGGCTGTTTGGGCTTCCTCATAGGATGGTGTCTGGGTCATTCCCCTGTTGGTTCATTTGTCTGTGCATTCATTCACTTTTCTGGGATCTTCTCTGGGCTAAGCGCTCTTCTCCCATTGGAGAGCTCTTCACAGTCCATGGACACAGGAGGTCCCTGAGGGCTTTTCCTGCCGTTCTTGTGCCAGGGAGAGGATAGGTGTTTTGGTTTGCTAAAGCTGATAAAATGCAATATACCAGAAATGGACTGGCCTTTAACAATGGATAGGGATATATTAGCTTACAAGTTTACAGTTTCTAAGGTCATGAAAATGTCTAAATGAAAGCATCAACACGATGATGCCTTCTTTCTGAAGATAGGTTTCTGGAGATCTGGGGACTTCTCTCTCACATGGGAAGGCTGATCCTTCTCCCCTGGGTTTTGTTGCCTTCAGCTTCTGGCTTCTCTCTCAGCTTCTCTGTGTGTTTCTCTCTTTTAGCTTCTGTCTCTCTTAGCTTCTGTGAGTCCTTCTCTCTAAACTTCTCTAGGACTTTTTAATGTCTTTTTCCTCTTAGAAAGGACTCCAATAAGAGGATTAAGACCCACCTTGAGTGGGATGGGTCACATCTTAATTGAAATAGCCTCATCAGAAAGTTTCAAATAGGTCTGCACCCATAGGAATGGATTAAAAGAATGTGGTCTTTTCTGGGGTACCTAGAGCTTCAGACTGGCACAGAGGGTGTGATGTATGACGGCTGTGCTGAGGATTCTGGAGTAACCCAGGTGGGCACAGACGCCGTGAAGCAGAGGCCCGTCACTATTTATGGCTGTGCTGTTCTCCTTGAGCAGACAGAGGGGTGACTTTTGGACCCCACTTTGACTGGCTAACTCCATGATGAGTGAAATTTGTTTCAACTGCCATTCTCAGCTTCCCCATTGAGGCAGGTCCTGTCATTATACCCCCTTGGCAGCGGGGAAACTGAGGCTCTGAGTTGTGGGGCTGCTGTTGGTTGTAGGGTGTTTCCTAGTGCCTGGCTCCGCTGGAATTGCTGTAAAGAAGAAAATGCTTTTTCATTGACTATTCTGAGCCCTGAAGACTCCACCTACATTTGTAGAAAGCTCAGATACCTTCTGTGGGGTCAAGGAGCCTAGAGAGATCCCATCAGTACAACCTAGGGTTTCCTCTGACTCCGGAAGGACAGGAGGGATAAGTCTGGAATGGTGTGGGCCTCCCAATGTGTGTGATGCACAGTAGGTGCTGAGTAAACATGCTGAATGAATGAATAAATGCTTGTGACTGAATGATGGTCCCAGAAGAAGCCTAGCAGGCCTGGTGATTGGTGCTTCTGTCCTTTGCAAAAAGCCCTTTGAAGTCATTCGACCCTGGAGTTGTCTGATGTGAAGCCAGTGTTTTCTCTTGCCCTGCCCCCTTCCCCTTGGTGTGGCTTCATGAGCCTTCACTGTGGGTTGGGCCTGGGCTGGGTGCTGGGTGTGGAGACCCAAGACCCAGGCCCTGTCCTTACAGGCTCCTCTGCCAGCATGACCCTGGATGGACTGCTGGCAGCATGCCCAGCCCTCTGGGCCCTTCCAGAAGCATGCAAGTGGGCACACAGGGAGCTCGCCAGTGGAAACAGCACAAGCCCTACCCTTAGGTAGAACTTGCTCCTGCTGTCGGCTCCACCCCTTTTCTCCAGAACAGGGAGAGGGATTGATTACCTTTGAGGGAGCTAAGATGCTCCTCAGCAGCTGCTGGCAGAGCAGGGTGCTTGGATGCTCGGCTGCCTTCTTCTGGGGCTCACCATCTTTGGCAGTTGGCTGGAAGCAGGTTGTCTGTTGTGAGGCTCTGCTCATAATCCTTTGAGAAATGACAGGTAGCTTGAAACAGATGATGAAGAAAAGCAGTAGGAAGCAGCAATGACCATCAAAGGCAAGGAGGCATGAGCACAGGCAGTGAGACACTGGACACTTCCCTTAGGGCTTAGGGCTGGGCTGGAAGGCTTCTCTTAGCTGGGGACATCTCCTCCCAATTCTCCATGTAGGCTTAGCATGCTTTGCTGCAGCTATAGCTGTCGGGACAGTGGAGCCTGGGCCTCCTCTTCATGACCTGGTTCTACCCTGGCCCAGGGTTGCTGCCCTGCTCTCCAGCGTGAGCTTGTCCTGGGGGGATGACTCCCTGGGCCTAGAAGGTGCCTTGGTGACTCAAGACAACCCATTCCTACTTCTCTCAGTCCCACCTGGCATCTGTGTCTTCCTCTTCCATCCTTTAAGGCTTGGCCCAAGCCTCCACTCCGTGAATCCTATCCACATGTCCCTGCCCACGTGAACCTGGCCCTCTGTTGAGTCCTTACTGACACCATGACTTCTTTTCAAGTAACAGTAGGTGTGTGTTGAGGGTTATCTTCTTGAAATCTGAAGGTTTTGGGCCTTGACTTCAGCTCTGCAGGTGCTATCAGGTAAGGGATGGTAGCAGGTACACATGTCTGAGCCTTATAAAAGGTACTTGGCCAGTGCCTGGCCACAGCATGAAAAGGGATATGGAGGTGCCAGGTTTCTGAACCCTTAGCTCAGCCTTGACAAGGGATAGAAGAGGGTGGCCACAGCCTGGAAAGCAAGATTCAGACTGGTCCTGCTTCTGAACGTGGGGCACAGGGTGAGTTCCCTGTTGTCCCTTCCCATGTTAATAAGTAGGGTGCTCCCCGACCTGCCCCGAGCTGAAATTTTACCATAAGCCCTCCTATGTTCAACATCTGTTAAAGGCTTCTCAGGACTCTTGACTTTCTGATCCATAAAGAAGGGAAACCATCAGCCTGGGCAAGGGAAGAAAGCAAAATGATAGACAATGCTTTCCAACCCCCAGGCCTGGGCATTAGGATGTGGCCTGCTGACACCTGTCACCCAGACCGAGGTTGTGATGGGGACTGGGCAGCAGTTCCCTTCTGTGGCCTGTCTTGAGCTGCCTCACTTCCCAACAGGGTTTGGAATACTGAGGTTGTTTAAAGCACGGGGTGCACACCACAGGTTTTCCATACCCAGCTGGTCTTCCTTGAAGGTACTGACCCCATAATGCTGTTTTGCCTCTGCTCAGGGTGGTGATTGCCTTGGGAATGAGACATAACAGCATCACACAGTTTCTCTCTGTGGTCAGAAAGGAAGAGTGAGGCTCCCAGGGTGGGGAAGTGGTCAGGTGAATAGTTGACACCTAAATCTTTGACAAATTATTTTAACTACTGAATTTTTAAGATGTAGCCTTCTCTCACTCATTCATGTGTGCATCAGTCCATACATCAATCCAAGCATCCACGAAGTCATTCTTTATCCAGTGTTTCTTTCTTTCACCCTTCCGTTCATGTTCTATCTTTCCTTCCTTCCTAGTGCCCATCTACCCATTGTTTATCCATCTGTCCATCCATCCATCCATCCACCCATCGATCCATCCACCCATCCATCTACCTACCCACCCCTCCACCCACCCACTCATCCATTCACCTACCCACCCACTCACCCACCCATGCATCTAGCTGCCCACCCATCCATCCATCCAACCAACCACCCACTCATCCATCCATCCATCCATCTATCCACCCAACCATTATCCCTCCTTCCATTCTTCCATTCATTCACTCCAATCCGCTTTCTTCCATTCGTTTCATTCACATGCCTTTGTCCGTATGTGGAATGACCTCTTGGTGTCATTCATTCAATGAGCGTTTACTGACCATCCAGCATGGCACTTTGTAGAGACAAGAGGACTGTGTCTCCAGGATGCTTTCTCTGCTGATGCTCAGGAGAGTATTTCGATGTTGCAGTAAGACAAGAGAGCCACCTTCTGCCCAGTTATTCTTCCATTTGTCTGGGTTTTTTAGATTTTCCATAGCCCCTGCAGCTTGAATGTTGAAGATCACTCCAAGGTTTTCCCAAAGCCATTGACTTCTAATGAAGAACAGTTACTCTTTCTGGAGTGACCCTCCTACTCTTTCCTCTGCGCCAGCACCTTCCTGCTAGCCATGCCCATGGGGAGAAGGAGTGTCAGCAACAGTTTGTCTGGTGGTGGTGGAGGGAGAATTCCAGCATCTCCTCTGCTTCATGGGGTAGAGGAAAGAACGAAGGCTGTGAAGCCAGCCAGACAGCTATTGAATCCCCGTGGGAACGTGGGCAACTTTACGTAATGTTTCCTAGTCCCACTTTCCTGTTCCACAAAGTCCAAGTGCTCACTCTGTGGGCTGTCTTGATAAACGAGGACAGTGAGGTCATCAGGCACAGAGCCCAAGGCAGGTAGGTGCACAGCAGGTGCTCAGGGCCTCAGCCACCAGCTGTCTCTCCTCCACCCTCCGACCAGCCCCAGCACCTGCTTTCAGCCCTGTATGTGCCTCTAAAGATGCTTTGGGTGACGGTATCCACAGATGCCAGCCCCAGGGCCTTGAGCTGTCTCTGTCCCTAGCAGGGGCCCACCCCTCCCTAACTGCTGTCCTCCCACAAACCTTTGGGGACAATCTGGACTCTGGCTGGCATTGCTGTTGACTGGTGCTCACCCCTGCAAACAGGGACGGGTTGCCGTTTCCTGCCAGGTCGCTGGGCGGTGGGACTGTCCATAGCGAGAGCCCAAGGGATCTCCAGGGCAAAGAGAAGCACTGCTGCAAACAGAGCAAGTTGGCATTTGCGAGAAGGAAAAGCCTTGCTGGACTTGTCAAGAGGGAGCTCAGGAAAGGGCAGTTCTCATGGGCCCTGCCTGCTTCCCGGTGCAGAGACTGCTCATTGAGGGCACTTTTGGGCTCCAGAGGAAGAGCAGGGGTGAGGCTGCTTTGAGTTTCCCACCTGCAGGGATAGGGGTGGGAATGGTATTTGACCTGCATAGGGCAGAGCCAGGGTCAAGTCCAGCCTGTGCAGCTCCGACACCAATGCTGCCTGCTGTGCCTGAGTCGGGGCTCAGCCTTGGAGGCGCCCAGGTGGGGGCCCATGGGTTTGGAGGAGTAGGGTGGTGGCAGGAGGCCATCCAAACTGTGCTGCACAACCCTAGGGGGTACTGTTCTCCTAGACCACAATGGAGCTGAGTCACAATAGTGGGTGGACAGACCAGGCTGGGAGAGCGGGACCCCCTAGGACATCTGACAGAGGGCAAAGGGAGTGGTGTAGGGTGGGTTTTGGATGTCAGGTGGGGAGTTGGGAGTTGCTGGTGGATAAAGCCCTTGGTGAGTGGGAGGTGGGGCAGGATGAGGGCGGGGTTGATGGTGTGCCCGATTCAGATGTGCCCAGGCCTAGGTCTCTGCCCTGCAAGAGGCTTCAGGGTGGCTGTGGGGTGGGGGCCAGGGGTCTGCCCACCGCCCCGAGGATGGCCATTGGAGCAAGGCCGCTTCCAGGAGAGCTGCTCAGGGCCCTCAGCGCATCACCCACCCATGCTCTGTCGTTTTGTTCCTATAATTGAGTCACTGAAGAGGAATTTCAAATAGAGCCGCCAGAGGGGCCTCTGTTTGCTTTTGAGCCTGCGGGGTTGACCCTCTGTGTAGGCCACACGCTTCAAAGGAGGGCTGTGGGCGCCCTCGACCTGGGGAGCCTTCCCTTTCAGCCACCCTTCCTCCCTGCCCAATGCACGGGCCTGGCCCTCGGAGCTTCCAGGAAGGGGGAGTGGGGCGCTGGGGGGGACGGCACCCGAACCAGGCCCATCCAAGCAGAGGATAATGCGGGCTTTGTTAGCACATCGTGCTGAGGGACTGCTGGGGCAGGACTGGGCTGGACCCAGAGGGGCGAGACTGGCCCTGGCTCCCGGAGTCCCTGGCCTGGGGATGGAGGCGGCGGCTGCGTAGGTGAGCGGAACAGAACCCATAGCTTCCTGAGCAAGGCTGCGACAGGGTCGTGCGCTGGGGAGAGAACACGTCGCTTGGTTTGGGAACCACCGTTGGCTCGA